>PVJA010003953.1:0-90396 GCA_004027025.1 Myocastor coypus | reverse complement strand
AAAAAAAAAAAAAAAAAAAAAAAAAAAAAAAAAAAAAGGAACCCTTCTCCACTGTTGGTGGGAATGCAGACTGGCCCAACCATTGTGGAAAGCAATGTAGAGACTACTTAAAAAAACTACAACTGGAAATCCCATTCAATCCAGCTATCTGCCCCAGAAGAACTGAAAACATCATATCATAGTGATATCTGTGCACCTATGTTTATAGCAGCACAATTTTTGATAGCCAAATCTCGGAAGCAACCAAAATTCCCATCATCTGAAGAATGGTTGAAAAATATGTGGTATTTTTATATAGTGGAATATTACTCAGTTATGAAGAATGATAAACTAAACTTCATGTATAAGTGGATGTATCTTGAACATACACTCATAAGTGAAATAAACCAGACCTACCTGTGCAAATATCATATTTTCTCCCTAGTCTAAGAACCCAAAAGAAGAAATAAAAGTGTAGAAGCATAAACAGCTTAATAGAAATCAAGGACTTAAAGATTAAACAATGAAGTAACTGCAAGAGGAAAACATAGGAAATATGGAAGGAGCAAAACCATGCACAGGATGGATTAGATAACGGTCCTAAGAACCCCTGAAAGGTTTATCACCCTGAGGATAGCAATGTGTAACACTAAAACTGTGCTTGGAATGCCTGTCATTCTGGTCTTTTAGACGTGTGATGTATTCTATTAAAAACTTAAAAGAAGAGTTAACACCAGCCCTTCATAAACTTTGGTAAGGGTGACTGTTTCAAATTCATTCTACAAGCCCTATACCCTGGCACCAAGCGCAGATAAGAACATTTGAAGAAAAGAAACTCTAAGATAACGTTTCATCAATGTAAATGTAAAATACTAACAAACTGAATCCAGCAATATATAACAAGAATTCTATAATACGCCCTAATAGAATTTATTCCAGGAAGAAAGACAATTCAACATGAAAATCAAGGTATTATACCATATAAGTAGAATAAAAGATTTTAAAAAGTATGATTATCTCAATAGGTATAGAAATTAAAACTAAAAATACTCTGTAAACTAGAAAACATTGCTGAAAGAAATTACACAGGGCCCAGCAGGATGTCTCAGTGGTCTAAAGCGCCTGCTTAGGAAAGCTTAGGCAGCTGCAGGGACCCCGGTTCAATCCCCAGCACCAAAGGCTGCTCCAGCCCTGCCCTCAGGGCAGGCTGAGCCAGCCATAAAAATAAATAAACAAACAAACAAAAATTCTGAAACAAAAAAAGAAAAGAAAAATGAAAGAAATTACACAGAAAATTTAATTAAAAGAATGACAATATAGCCTGTTTTCAGGATTTGTAATATTCATCGTTGTTAAGATGCTGCTCCTTTGCAAATTGGCCTACAGATTCAATACACTCTGTATGAAAACCTCGTTTACCTCTTAATGCAAAACTGGAAACCTTGATAGTGAGATTCCAGTAGGAATGCAAGGGACACCGAACAGCTAAAACAATCTCACAAAAGAAGAATAAAATTGAAGGATCCATACTTCCAAATTTCAATACTCACTACAAAACTGCAATAAACAATACACTGTGATAATGGCATACGTTTAGCTGCATTGAGCTATAGAAAATTAAGAAATAGGTGAAAATCAAGAAATAAGCCCTCCTGTTTACAGACATTGACTTTTCACAAGAAAATAATACTGTCCTATGGGAAGAATAATATCTTCAATAAATTTTGCTGGATTGCATGGCTACTCACATAAAAAGCCAAGAAGCTGGACCACTACCTCACACCATCTACAAAGAATTAACTCAGGTGGATTGTAAACAAAGTGTAAGTCTGCAATTATAAGACTCCTGAATTTTCATAGAAATAAAAACCTCTACTTAACCAATGGTTCTAGATATGACACTCAAAGCATAAGAAACAAATAGATAAAATAGATAAATTAGACTTCATCCAACCTAGAAACATGTTCTTTCTTTCTTAAAATTTAATTAATTTTTTTATTTTATTAATTTCAACAAGAAAGAAATAGCAATGAGACAGTTTCAGAACACATCAGTAGAACAGCCACAATAATCAACACAATGCATATTTTTGTCTTCATAGTAGTTGTTCAGAGTACAAGATGCCGATATAGGTTTTATAAAGACTATTGGTTCAAATATTTCTTCTAATTAAACTAAAAGAAAGTAGTTGTATGTATAGTTCAATACTCCATAATAGTGGGTTATGAACAGAACAGGCAGTGTCGGAAGCTGTTGACTTAACTTTTACAACTCAACGTATTAATCTGGCTTTACTTTTTATGCCTCATGGTTAAACTTTTCTGCTGGGTGGTTAAGGGCAAATTAAAGCAAGATCTATATAATAAAACATATAACTTGTATCTGACAAGATCACTCAAATCCCCTCGGGATTTACCTTGAAACCATGTACAATACTATGTAGAACTGTTGTCAGTCAGCCATCTGGATGAGTCACAGCCACTGCTTGATCAGTTCGCTCTCTATGAAAGCCTGAGAGAACGTTTTCTCTTTAGATGACTCTCCTTAGGTACACTGTACATCATCAGTCCCTTTCCTCTGTGGCCCCATAATCTCCTTGATCAGAAAATTTGGGACACCACTGAGTTATAGTACAGGTTCTCTTGTGTACTGAGTCCTCACTGATCTTGAAGAGCTAGGGTCAAAATATTGTCTATCCTTATAGCCCTTCTTTTCCTCTAATTTTCTTGTCTAGCTACTTAAGTTGTTAACCCTCCAGAAGAAAAGTCTAGTGATACTATTATTTTATAACATAGGTACTCGAGCTTAAAATTACTGTCTTTCTGAATATCTCCAAGAGGTTTTTGACAGTAAGGATAGCAATATGTAATACTAAAACCATGCTTGGAATATCTGTCATTCTGGTCTTTTACATGTGTGTGGCTTCTAACGTCATATCAATTATTGCTATACTCTCTCTCAAGTAAATTTTTGTTTAAAGAAGGGGCAAGGGGGTAATAAAAGAGAACAAGAGAGAAGAAAAAATGCCATAGGATTAACGTGCTACAAGTTTGTATGTGGTGAGATATCTAAATGTCTATGTAAAAATGTGTAACGTTTTTGTTTTGTTTTATATTTGTCACATTCTTTAGGGATTTATTAGAATATCAGTGATTGATGGAAAATAGGGGTTCTATATTAAATCTGAAAGATGTGTTCCTTAAAGGATAGCATTAATAAAAAATGGAGAGCCTACATAAAAAGACAAAATATTGCAAATCATCTCTCTGCCTCAAAATATAAGAAATTGTTAATGCTCTGCAGTAAAAGTGAAAATAGCTCAGTTGTAAAATGGACAAGGGATTTAAACAATCCTTTCTTCAAAAATGGTCAAGAAGAACATGACAAGATGCTAGACACCACTAGTTACAGGGAAATGCAAACCCACCCACAATAAAGTACTACTTTATGCTCATTAGGAAAGCTTCAGTGAAAAGATATAAAATAGTAAATGTTGAAAAGATGAGAAGTTGGAACTTTGCTAGTAAGAAATTAAAATGCTATGGTTATGTTAGTAAACATTTGGCAGCTCTTAAATGTTAAACATAGAGTCGCCATATGATCCAGCAATTCCACACCCAGGAATATACCCAAGGGAATTATAAACTTTCACTCACCCAAGAAGAATGTGTATGAGTGCTCAAAGCAACATCATTTATAACAGCCAAAAGTAGAAACAACTCAGATGCTCATGAACTGGTAAAGAGGTGAACAAGACGTAGTACATCTATACAATAGACACTACTCAAGATCGAAAAGGAACAAAGCACTGGTATGTATTACAGTGTGGTGAACTTTGAAAACATGCTATGGAGAAAACAGTCATAAAGGTCATGTATCTTATGAATATGTTTGTACAAAATGTCCAGAAGAGATCACACCAAAGTGACAGAAAGTAATTTAGCTGCCACGTCACTGGGGTGAGATGTCAATAGGGAATGACTGCTAATAGATATGGGGCTTTGTGGAATTGGGATGTGGGGAGGGGAAATTTCTGAAATTAGTGATGGTTTACTAAAGACCACTGAATTGCACATATTAGAAACTTGAATTTGAAGCTGTTTTTAAAGAAGATAGGTCTACAGAAAAGTTAAAGATATTCTCAAGGTTTGGAATCTGATCCAAAAACTGGAACATGGTAGTATTCAGAGAATAGTGTGCTGTAAGTGCATGTACTTATATGCTATATTTATTTATGTTGGTGTTTGTTTTTATCCTTTTATAGAATCAATACAAGAATCACACACTTAAAAAAAAAAAAAAAAAAAAAAAAAAAAAAAAAAAAAAAAAAAAAAAAAAAAAAAAAAAAAAAAAAAAAAAAAAAAAAAAAAAAAAAAAAAAAAAAAAAAAAAAAAAAAAAAAAAAAAAAAAAAAAGCACCAGGATAGGATATATGGCAAGTGAGAAAAACGTAATACTAAGGATCTCAGTTGTGAATGTGTTAGACAGAGTTGTCCTAAGTTCAGGAAACATGCTAGGGCTAGAGACATGGACTTGGGAGTTGTTAGTACTTAGGTGAAGATTTAAACCATGGACTGGATGAGAGTGTGTAAAGGTGAATAATCACCTTTAAATACTGAGTTCCAGGGCACTGTGATACACTGGAATCTTCATTCTTGTGAGTCCAATATGACTTCTATGTAATGAACTTGGAATCCATCTCATGATGAGGAGGATATTTTATGTAAAACCAGGGATCAAAATCACAGTTAGTGATATAGCCAGAGACCAGATTTAATTCACTCCTTTGAGTAAACTTGATTAAAATGCTATGATTTATAAGCTTTGGTTCTGATTTATGTTGAAAATCAAATTCATCCAAAGTCACTAAGTTGGTGACTTCATATTTTTAATGAGCTTTTTTTTTTTAAATTCCACACTTGCAGCCCTCAGATAATCATAATCCTATGTATGGGACATGCCATCTATCCTATTTTATTTTCCTAGTGCCTATTTTCTTCCAATCTAAACTCATGATTACAAGATTAGCATCTTGCCTGTGATGATTCAGGCATATTGAATCACTTCCCAATGTGTGTTGAAAATATATTGAAATCTTAGCTTGGAAATATGGTGTGTGAGTTATTTCAGAATATATTATTTCTATCAAATAAAAACTAATCAACTAGGAGCCAAACAGCTAGATTTCTAGCATGCCTGATCAGATAGTCTTCTTTCTTTGAATTGATTTTGAGCCCAAATATTTTACTCTTCCAAATCACAGGGACACACAAAACATTTCAAGAGTCTGCTGATGTCTGGCTTTCTATAAAGGAGAAGAAAGTGACAGATTCAGATTTTATTTTTCACTTGTTATTTTTGTAAATTTAGCATTGAAAACCACAAAGAAGGCTGCTTTGTGTTGGCTAGAATTAACATGGTAGGAAAGTTATTCTTGGACAGAAGATAGTACTAGTTCACATCAGGATTTCCAGCATAATAAATATATTCTACATTGTCCATGGGATAGAACAATAAAACATGTATTTGTGTCAACAGTGCCACTAGTCTGGTGAGTGGGAGCTTTTCCTCCCATGCAAGGGCCAGACTGTCTCCCACTGGAGGCTGTACCTCACTTTGGGTCCCAGAGACTTCTTCAGCCATACGCAGGGAGAGTGTGAAGAAGAAAGCACACTTACCTCTTAAAAATTCTAGCCAGACATCATACACGTCACTTTCTGTCCTACTCCCATTGCTGAGTTCATGACCAGCCTGGGTGACTGAGAAATTGGAAATGCTTTACTTTGACAGTTACTTTCCTAAAACCACTCTATGTGTTAACAAAGAAGCATGGATTTAGTACAGATAGCATGGGAAGGGATGCAGAAAGGTTTAGAGACATTTAACCTTGAGTATAAACTCTGAAATTACCAGCTAGATAGGCTTAGAGGCTGAACTAAACAACTTAATTATTTTGGACAATGGTTCTCTTCTCAAATTTGGGAGAGAGATCCACTTTGCAAGGTAGCCATGTTCATCAAAGGGAATATATAAGCTGTACTCAGTACACAGTAGTTTTATCATGTAAGAGTTGCTAAGCTTGAAAGGCATAATCTTCACTCAAATTGTAAAGCTATCAAGTGAAATTTGATGTTTATTAAATCAGGTCAAGGGCAGGCCAGGCAGCTCAGCAGACTAAAGCACCTGCTTAGGAAGGCACAGGAAGCAGGGTTTGATCCCTGGTGTGGCATGCCAGCCTTGCCCCAGGGGCATTCTGAGACAATAACTGAGACTGGGCCTGGTATGTGCCTGTAATCCCAACACTTGGGAGGTGAAAACAAGAAGGTCACTGGGTAAATGGTCTGTGTAGTGAGACCCTGTATACTCTATACTAAATGCATATAAATAAATAAATAAATAAATAAATAAATAAATAAATAAATAAATAAAATTGGGTCATTGGACAGCATCCTAGTGAACAGTTGAGTTCAGAGCCAGATCTTTCTTTCTATTCTTCTCACTTTTGTCCCATGGTACATATTGGGCTCATCAGCTCCTCCTGCAGGAAATGTTTCTCTGTCCAAATGGTAGAGAATATAGATGCCCAAAGCTCTCAACCCACATCCCAACTCCAGTTGTATCACCAGCTCCAAATAGAAAAACCTGAGAGAGTGATGGAAGATGTGGACCTGTTGTCTCCAGTCAAAAAGAAACCCTTTAGGAAGAAAACAAAACAAAAACAGATTGCTAGACTGACCACAGATATGTCAGTGATGCCTAGTTTTGATAACTATTTTTATTTGAAATATTTGGTGTCAATTCGGTGAACCAGCCTTGCTTCAAGTATGAGGAGTATCTCCCCACTGTTTCCCTCTCAGATCTTGGCAGGGACCCCAGTATAGTACATGCACTGCTGAAACAAGCACGGCATGCCCCCTGAATGAAATTTTTATGAAATCACTCTTCTCAGGCTCAAGATTAACTGTGTGCTCCTGCTGCTTATCAAAATCCTCTTTCCTCCATGCCAAGTTCAAGAGCATGGCATGAGGCATCTAGTTAGCGTTTTGTGCTGCTTCATAACATAGTGAAGGGTACCATAGGATGTGATATGGCATGGATTGCTTTTCTAACCAAACTACTAATGCCCTGAAGGGGGCTCTGCCCTTATGATCTCGTTGCTTCCCAAAAGCCATCATTTCATTAATATGTGAATTGGGATAAGAAGCTTACAACATGAACTTTTGGGAGCACGTTCAAGCCATAGAACCCATGTCATGTAATGTGTATTAGTTTTTCATTGCTATGACAAACTACCTGAGGAAAACCATTTAAAACACAAAATATTTATTTCAGCTCACAGTTACAGAAGCTTCAGTCCTTGGTCAGCACACTCCATTCTTTGGGAGAAAGGCAGACCATCATGGCAGAATGGCCTGGCAGACTAGAGCTGTTCACCTATGGTGGCTGAAAACACAGAAAGAAAGAACCACGGCAAAGAGAGACAGAAATCAGATGTGGTCTCCAAGTTCATGTCTCTGTAATCCAGTCTGTCTTAGTTACTTTTTACTCGTTACTGGGACAAATGCCCAATACTCAAAATGAAGGAAGGAAAGGTTTATTAGCTCACAGTTACTGGAGGTTTCAGTCCATATTCGGCTGGCCCAAGGCTGAATGGAACAGGGAAGAGAGCATCCGGTTCATGGTGGCAGAACAGCAGTAATCATGACAGAGGCAACCGACCAAACAGGGCAGCAGAGAAGCAGCAGCTCTAGTCTGTCTCTCTGTCTCTCTTTATATTACATTCAGGCTCTCCACCTTAGGCTACACCCATTATCCCAGAAGTACTGAGACTCATAATCCCATCAGTACTAAAACCCATAATCCCAGGGATCGTGGATCAAGTTTCAAACTCTAGAAGTGCCCACCCTCTGACTCATGAGGCTTTGGGGGAACAACTAGGCATAAACCATAACACAGTCCTTCCTATTCTATCACATTCTAATAATTCCCTTAAATTACATTTACTTAATTAATTAATTAATCCACTTACTGAAGTTAAATATCTCATGATGTAATTGCTTCCAAAAGGCCCATCAGCAACCAAACCTTCAACACAATGGGCCTTTTGGGGAACATATAGCCAACCATAGCACTGAGAAGAAATCAACACATAAATGGATTCCCATGGAGATATAACTGATAGAGGTTGTATATGTTACCTTTGTGTTGAGGAAAATGAGCAACTTTCATGGAGTGAACATTAAAGAAAGGAAAGAGGTCCATGAGTAGGCAGTCCTCTGGGCTGCCTTCTCTATAGGATTGTTTTACTTTGAGTCACTACTGTATCCCCCGTGCTGACCTCCTAAGAGGCAAAACTCCCCTCTTTGATGCCATGCCTGAAAGTACAAATAAAAAGACAGGTTAGAAATTTCACAATCAATTTGCTAACTGCTGAGAAGAGCTAATGAGAAATAAATATAGAGCATAAATAAAGCAAATTAGAGACTGGTGTAAGAAGCAAAGTTTCAAGTCTCATCAGAGCTAATTTGTTTCCTAGAGACTCCACAGAAGGGAAGAAACCCTGTCAAAGTACATCCACCCACTCTCATCTTCTCCTTTTCTGCTCTAGAGGACAACGGGCCTGCGGCTGATTCCTGGCTTAACTACTTACTATGGTCACTCTTGTCAATTTGGGCAACTTATTTACGACTCATAAATAATGCCTGCCTGCCAGAGTTGGATGAAAAGAGCATCATTTTGCGGGACTATGTGAGGACATCTCAAATTTCCCTCAGTAGCACAAGTCAAAGGGTTAGTCCTCAGCCTGCTGTTACCAGGAAGAGGTGGCACCTTGAGATCATTGTCAGCATGGCCTCAAAAGGGACTGAGGGACACCAGCCCCTCCTTTCTCTCCTTTGCTCAGCCACACCCTCTGCCAATGATGCTCTGCCAGCCATAGATCTCACAGTACCTGACTGATCATGGACCAGAATCTCTAAACTTGTTGACCAAAATGAGGTTTTTCTATTCATAAATTTATCTGCATAGATACTTATACGGCTAGGAAGCTGATAGAGTGTCATAAGGTACCACAGACTAGGTAGCTTTCACAGTGGAAAGGTCTTGTCTGGAAGTCTGGAGGCTGGAAGACTGAGATCAGGTGTCAGCGGACTGGTGTCTCCATGAGCTAAGTGCCAAGTGTGTTGGTTCCAGCTCCCTTGCCTTGCTTCTGCTACTGGCCAGCTCTAGTGTTCTTTGCTTTGTAGATGTATCACATTGGTCTCTGCCTTTAGCTTCACATGCCATTCTTCTTCTATGCATCTACTCCAAATTTTCCCTTCCTAAAAGGACATTAAAAAAATTAAAAGGGGGCCTGGCAGGATGGCTCAGTGGTCTAAACACCTGCTTAGGGAAACTTAGGCGGCTGCAGGGACCACTGTTCGACCCCCGGCACCACATGCTGCGCCAGCCCTGCCCTCAGGGCAGGCTGAGCAGGCCATAAAAGTAAATAAACAAACAAAAGTTCTGAAACAAGAAAAAAAATAAAAATTCTTAAAAAAAAATTAAGAGGGTATCAGTCATGCTGGCTTAGGGCCCCAGCCTACTCTAGAATAGTCTCATCTTATCTGATTATACTTTCAATGACCTTATTTTCAAATAGAAACCCGTTCTGAAGAACTAGGATCATTCAACATATGAATGGGGGAAAGTAATTCAACCCAAAACAAAGCATGAATGAAACAGCGGGCGTAAAGCAGTTAACATGATGTCTTGTGCATATTGGCTCACTAGACACATGGCTCTCGCAGCTACTGTGTACTCTCAGTTCTGTGTTTGGCCCAACTGCTCCTTCATGTCCCTCACCAGGTCACACTATGCTAAGGTAATGTAAGAACCATGACATGACTTACACACCTGTCGTGGTGAATGACAGACAATAGCATTATCATTATACTTGTGTATGCAATTATCATGGTCCAAACACTATCCTATGCACTCTTGTTAATTTTATTAATTTTTAAAACTTCTTAAAACAACTCTATAAGGAAAGCATGATTCTTATTTTTTCCCATTTTATAAATGAAGAAACTAAATGAATGAGAGGATAAGAATTTGCCCAAGACCACACATCCATTAGTTGTTAGCACTGGGATTTCAACCCAGGCACGCAGCCTCTGGATCCATGTTCCTAATCAGCAACCACTCTGAAGTTTGTTCTCTGTATCTTCCAAGCATCTATCTAGACACTGGTTTTGAGGATCTGCATTAAGAAGGGAGGCAAAGTCAGTCCCAGGCCATAAATCAGATTCATTGTGTTTGCGCCACTGTGAAAGTTGGGGCTATGGAAACAGATGTGACCAGTCATCTCTTTGGAAGGGGGATATAAATCATAGTCCTAGAGTGACATTACTGTAGGTATGTCCTATTCTGAGCAACTTCAGTATGACATAGGGATCAGGAATGCAGACCTCACTGTCTGCCTCCCTTACACACAAAAGAAAAGGAACACACTGTGAAACATTTCCTTTGGTAGCTGGGTATATAGCAGCATTTAAACCCAATCAAGCCCAACCAATCTCACAATAGACAGCAGCTTGGAAAATGCCACCCAGCTGGCTGCTCGACACTTATTATTTGTCCCATTTCTTCCTTAGATCTGGGATCTAGACACCTATAGCTGCTTGTTCACAGCTTCTTCCAAAGTCAGTGGCATTAAGGGAGAGCTTACAGCCTGCCTCTACCTCCCAGGACCCCAAGCTCTGTGTGTGGCCACCAACGTCGTGGCTCTACTGCGTCTGAGACTAAGGTATTCAGCTGTTTTGTTTCCTTGGCTCCACACACTCGATGCTCTATAGGGTTTGGTAGAGCCACATGGCTGGTGTAGCCTTCTTCAAGCTCTACACTCGGGTTCTCTGTGCAGGTTGCTGAGCCACAGATCTTGTGTCTCTAGCTTGCAGCTTCTATATGGGTAGCTGACTATAATGTTTTCTGCTAGTTGTTCCAGCATCATCCTCCTAGAATATCAAAAAGTTTATAGTCAACCTCATTAGCCCCTTTAGGCCTAGTCCAGCCACCAGCACTACCTCTGGGGTAAACTTATTAAAACTGTACTATGTGGGTGCAGCTTATGCTGTTTAAAGGCATCAATCTGACCACCACTGTTGAGTAGAGATACTCTGCAAGTAGGGTCAGTCACACCTCCGTTGTGCCCCAGACCTGTAAGGCAGGACAGCCAGATAGGGATGGCACATGCCTAGGCCATCAGCTAGGTCTATATAGGAGGCCCTCAGTGGGCCTCTCCTCCCCAGATCCTCAGTGCCCAGGAATTTTTATGCCTAGAGCCCCATTTCTCCTTGATCCCTCTGTACCTGAATACCCTGTTTTCTTGGCACCCTTTTGCCAGGCCATGCTGCCTTCATGTCCTCTACAAGGAAAATAGGTACCTACTTGCCTACCCTTCTGTGCTCAGAGATGCCATGTAACACTAATGTTAGTCCGCCCCCAGTGTCCATCTCTGCCCAGCTTGGGCTGGGGCTGACTAGTCTTACTGAAGTTTTAAGTTCTGTCTCCCAGGTACCAAAAAGTCCCAAAATTCCAACCCTGAGGGTTCACAGATGAGCAAGCAGTGGCCTAGAGAAAGGAATGCACTGTCCCAGGGCAGAAATGGAACATAGCTGGGACAAATGTTCCTGTGTTTTGTCACCCAGTCCCTGGTGTTCTCCCTGAAACACCAAAGCTCCTGTTGCTGCAACTCCAAAGCTCTCCAAGTTATCAAAAGGGAGAGAAAAACTGTAGTTAGAAAAACCACACAATAAAAGACACTGCACAGTCTCACTTCTCCAGAGCCTGCAAAGAAGGCTTGCCTCAGACTATCTTAACTGGCCCAGTGGCTGTGAGGTAAGTCTGAACCCTTCTCTCAGGCTCTGCAGAGGAAGAACTCTTCTTTGCTCTGCTAACAAGGTGGTAGGGCTCCCCATTTGGGCTTTAAAATCAAGGTTCTCTCTATTCCCAAAAGCCAGCTCATGGTGCAAATGTCATTTGTTCATATTTCCTTGTTATCTCCCCTTATGCATCAACATGAATTCATTCTTTCTTCCCCATCAGCAGCTTTCAGCTTCATGTTTAGCAACACTACAAATTCTAAGTCAGTAAACATGATCTAAGACAAGGTTGCATGAAAGTGAGTCACAAATGAATGAATATCATGGTTCACATATTTCAAATCCTATTTGTCGTACTGGCAACTGAATTTTCTGAGCAGAGATAGTAAAGATGACTTCATGAATGTGTTTTCTTAGTTTCTGAATATAGACGTAGGAGGAGTCTCAAATATATTTATTGCACTTAACAATCAAATCACAGATCAAAATTATTCTGATAGAAAAGTAATCCTTTTTCATACATCAGAATTCCATGGAGAAGTCTAGAATGTGAGGTGCTGGCTGGTGGTCCCCACACCCCTTCCTAATTTGCTTTGTGGGCTTGTGTGGAACCAGAGAGGAGACCAGGCAGGGTGACTGACACATGATTGCTGGCCAGGTTAGGAAACAATCTTAGGCCCCTCACTCAAGATGTCAAAGCAGCCAGCTGAAAACAGAAGCTTCAGTCAATCAAACCGCTGTTTGTTCTACATGATAGCATTATGTACAACAAACAGCCTGCTTGATTGATTTCCTTTGGGGAGAGGTGAGTGAAGTTCCACTTCATGGCAAATACAACCTCAATCTTTTGCACCAACACTTAGGTGACAGAATGTCCCCCTTTCCTAGGCTACTCCTCATCCCTGCTGTCACTCAGGAGCTTTGTGACTTGGATTGACTCATTGAATGCTCATCTGTGAAGTAGGGAAGTCAGCTTGCTTCCCAAGGTTGAGAAAAAGAACTAGGCTGGTGAGCATGCCCAGAACTTTTTCTTTGGCCTAAGTTCTCTAGCCTTCCATCCTCCTCACACCTAGGCCACACTGCACCTCTACTTTGCACAGCCCAGGTGCATAGGAAAGTTCTCTACATCCCTAGGTGGAAACCTACTCTTTCTCAAAGAAGCTCCTGGGCACTCATGCTTTAGCTATGTCAGAGGCTTATTGCTATCCTAGAGCTGAGCCTTAGGGCTACACAGCAGAGTGACAACAGAGAAAGATGACAGCGCACTAACACACAGAACCAACAATCTGTATTAAGCATTCACTCCATGTGGAGCTCCTGCAGGCATATATGTTTTGTCTTTTTGAGACAGGGACTCACTATGCAGTTCAGTCTGGCCTTGAGCTCACTTTCTGTATCCCAGGCTGGTCTCAAACTCACACTGATCCTCTTGCCTCAGCCTCCCAAGTGCTGGGAGTGTCCTGCAGATGTTTCTATGTGTCCCCTGGTATGATTGATAAACTGTGCTAACTTAAGTCTGGAAGCTTAACTAAGTAATTCAGAAGCTCTATATCCTAGGGTATAGAGGACCTGGCCTTACTGCTCTCAGATGCTATTCTTTGTGTCAACTTGAGAAGTTTAACTAACTGATTTATCAGGGGGCTAGGACTCTCACTCTCTAAACATCCTTAACCTATGCAACAGGAGGATACCAAGATGGAGCGGCCTCAGTACACCGACCCAAAGGCAGGTAACCTTCATACAATATAAGGAAGGAAGAGGCTTCTCCTCCCTTTTGCCTTTTTGCCCCCCTTTGCTCTTGTTGCTTTTGCTGTCTTGAGTTATTGCCCCTGTGTGGCAACACCCTGCCTTGGAGCCAGCAGATTACAGACTGAAACCTCTACAAACTGTGAGCTAAATAAACCCTTTTTTTCCTTAATTTTGGGTGCTAGGTATTTTGTCCCAGCAATGAGAGAAAAGTAACTAACAGACCCCTCCTTGTTTCTGTGAGGATTCCATTACATAGATGAAGAACTTATGCCAATGAAATCGAGTTGCTTAACCCCTAAAGAAAACATTTCTAGACTTCATCATAGTCCAGAAAAATCCGTATTTGTAATTCCAAGGGAAAGTTATTTGAATTTAGTAAGTTGATTCTGACTTGTCACTTCCAGTGCAACACATAGCATGAGTGAAGACACTAAGGTATATTTATACTTGTCAAGAGCCAAGGGAGCCTGAAGTCCGGCTACTGTGATGACTAACCAGAACAAAGGCTTTGAGAAAGTTTTATTAAATAAATAATGTATTAAATAAATAAACCCAAGTTTTATTAATTTGTGAAAAGGAGAGTAACCCCAGAATGAGTGACCACTGTGAGAATGGCAGGAAGTAGTTCAGCAAGCTGGGCTAGGTAGGAGGCCTGAAATCACCTCTGCAGTTTATAGAAAGAGAGAAAAATAATCAGAAAGAGTTATCTGCATAACACAATGGGCCAGTATCTAATGTTTTGGGGTCAGTTCTTCAGCTTTGACATGTCATATTTTAAGCCTTGAGATGTCAAGGTGTCTTTCTCCAGGCTCAACCCCAGCCGACAGCATAGCTACACACAGCCTAGCCTCCACTAGTTATTCAGGAGCTGTAGGTGGGCTTCACTAACCTGCTGCCTTGCTTCAAAGACTATACATCAGTGCCTTAGCTAGACACATTTGCATGGCTTAAAGCCAATGGAGAAGTTAAGAAAATGTCCTAACCAGCCCTGTGCACATCAATTCATAGAAACAGAGCCAGATTTAGCCAAAATGGAGACAATTGCTCTTCTGTCAAGGTTAATCTTCCAGGTGGTCCTCCACAAACCCCAAGGTCTCTGTGGGCCAAGCTCCCATAGTAGCTCATGAGGCAAGGCTCTGATTGCTCAGGTAGGCCCTTCACACCTGGACAGCTGTGGAGGTCACCTTTCATGGCTTCCTAGCTTCTGGCTGGCCTTGTCTCTGTGGGAACAGAAAGTGTTGCATCTTCCTGGGCCACTCCATTTATATTTGTGTAGGAAAAATCTAAATTACTTTGGAGAAGATCCATTGTGTAATCTGACAGAATCACCTTTCCCCTGCCCTAAAGAGGAGATGTGGGCTCTCAATTTTCTTATTTAGCAGCCACTATACTCACCAATTATATATGCGATACCTCGTGTTGCTGTTGTATGATTTCTCATTTTATCCTCAAAACAACCATTTGGAGTAGCTATTACTCCTATTTTATAGATAAGGACATTGTCATTTTGAGCAGTTAAGCAGCTTTCCCAGGTCCCATACCCCACAGACTATCTTCTTGGCTATTCCGTCATGAGCGGCAGATTTGCCCTTCTGGGTAGCCATGTCATGCAAGCAGCTCAGGCTGTCACTATCTCTGTTTTGCATGAACAAGACCTTCCCCAGAACCCCACCTGGTGCTTTCCCATCAAGAGCCTGTGCTGTGCTGCAGGTACAACCCAGCCTTCAGGCACGTGGCCAGCTGCTCCGAAGCATCTGTAAGTATCAGTTCCTTCTCTTCTGTCAGTGGTGTCTCAGTGTGTGGGCTGTTCTGTCCTGCTTGAGCTGAGGAGTATTTTCTGGGGGCATTCCATCCCTGGAAGTACATAATGAGAAGCCGAGGTCAGCTGTGTTAATTATCTCAAATTGTTTGAACTTTCTTCTATAGGGTAAGATGGATGAAACTAAACTTTCTCCAGTGGCTTCTACTGTGAGCTATTTAGAACCATTTTGGTGGTATTGTTTCATCTATAGTCTCTTGTATGGCATAAAAGAATTATTTTTCCCCTCACAAGCTCTAACTCTAATCCATGTGTTAAGGGACAGAGCCTTCATACTCCCTTACACTTGCCCAGGGGCTTGTGGGATCGCGGCTGGGTGACATAATCGGTGTTTATTAAATTAGGGAAATGTGCACATCCTGTGGCCCATCTTCTGCTCTTATGTTAGTGGGAAGACATACCCCAACTACACTCATAATGTTTTAATGTTCTCAAGTCTCCTAATAACGTTATATGTCACTTAAAAATAAGATAGATTGTGAGAAAATGGGGATGTTGGCTGTTTTTTCACTGTGTGAACATAACAGAGTACAACTTGCACAAACCTAGGCGGTATACCCTACATACACTCAGGCCCATTATGGCCTATGCCTTCTAGGGCAATGGTAAATAAAATAGCAGAAGATCAAGTCAAGGACACAAACTAAGATATAATCAACAGAACAGTAAACACAAGATATTAAAGTTTCTGCCATCAAAACATGGCATACTGTTTTATGGTATACTTTTTCATAAATAAAAGTATATCCTAAAATAAAAATTAAATATAGGTTATAAACCAGTAATAGTCAATTATTGTCATCATCAAGTATTATGTATTACACATATTTTTTTGAGACATGGTCTCACTCTGTAGTTCAGGGGAGCCGTGAACTCACAGTGTTCCTCCTGCCTTTGTCCCTGAGTGCTATGATTACAGGCATGCCTACCATGACTAGCCTCCGTACTATACCTAACTATACTACAAAACTTTCACAATTGGCAACACATTAGGTGCATGTCTAACACACTCGTGAGTGTGTGTCAATCCACACACATGAGTGATGTGCGGCATGAGGATATTAACATAGCTATAATACCACTAGGAGACAGCACATGTCCTGCTCCATTATAATCTCATGGGCCCACTCTCATGCACGCAGTGGATGCTTGACTTAAGCATCTTATGCAGTGTGTGACTTTATTCATTTGTCATTTTCTACTGGACTGGACAGTAGCACAGAGGAACAGCCAGAGCATGTGGCCTTCCTTTCTTCCTGGCTTCCTTCCAAAGCCAGGTCCTCCTGGCTGTGGGATTAAGTCTGGTCATATTCCATGCTACTTCACAGGTCTACTTCACAATTTTCACACCCGTTCATTCTCACCTCTCTTCTAGGGAGACTCCACTATCCTCATACCTGTTCTTGCCCATTTCATCATGAGGGTTTTACTAAGTATTAAAAAATACTTAATACTTGTTAGTTCCTGGTATTCTGCTCACTTAAAAGAAACATTGAGAAAGAACTTTTCTCTTCTTAACTAATACAGAAAAATAGCTGAACTAGTCACATTGATGGGCTGGTGCAATATTTTCATATGTGTGTACATTATGCAAGGTTTATGTGAGGTTACATAGATCTATCTCTTCAAATATTTACCCTTTACTTCTAATAAAAACATTCAAAATCTTTCTTCTAGGTTTTTGAAATGTACAGTACATTATTGTTATATTTTTATGGTCACTGTACCATGCAGTAGTTCTTCAGAATTTCTTGTTGCTATGTAACTGTAACTGATCAGTTTGTCATCCTTCCATCTTTCTGACCGATCTACTCTCAACTTCTAAGGCATCATCTTTTTTATATTCATCATGGATGAGACCATGTTGTAGTTGTCTTTCTGTGCCTGACTTAATTCACTTAACATAGTGATCTCCAATTCTATCCATGTTATTGCAAATCATAGGATTTCATTCTTTTTATTTCATTGTGTGTACAAATATGAATGTATATGTAAATATCTGTATTTTATCCATTCATCCATTCATCAGCTGATGAACTCTTGAGTTGATTCTGTATCTTAACAATTGAGAATGGTGTTAAATGAACATGGGAGTGTAGATGCCTCTTTGATGTATTGATTTTGTTTACTTTGTCTATATACCCAGTAGCGGAGTCTTGGATAATATGGTGGCTTTACCTTTAATCTTCTGAGGACCCTCCACACTATTCTCCATAACTGCTACTTGAATTTACAGTTCCACCACCACCAGTGAGTTTGGGTTTCCTTTTGGAGTAGGTCCTATAGAGAAGTAGTTAAGGGGCTGAGGACATAGCTTAGGGGAACAGCACCTACCTGGAAAGCACAAAGTCCTGATTTTGATTCTATCATCCCAGAAATAGAGAGAGAGGGAGAGAGAGAGAGAGAGAGAGAGAGAGAGAGAGAGAGAGAGAGAGAGAGAGAGAGAGTTAAGTTAAAATTAAACCTTTAGAGTCACTATCCTATTCTGACTGTTCTGGCTGGTATCCTTATAAGAGATTACAATGCAAGAGACAAGATAAGTTATGCATAGAGGAAAGGCCACATGAGGACACAATGAACAAGTACCTATTCACAAGCCAAGATGAGAGCTTTCAGAAGAAAACCCTACCGACACCTTGATCTCAAGTCTCTAATCTCCAGATAGCAATACAGTATGTCTCTGTTGTCGAAGCCACCTGTGGTATTGTTATGGAAATCCCATTAAATAAATAGACTCAGGTAACAGTGTCGGGATATATGCTGTCAGGGTACAATTTATCCGTACTAGTTATATAGCTGGAAATGCCAACTCCCTTTAATTTAGTTGCCCATACTTCTAAAGTCACTATTTTTCACCTTTTTTTGTGTAGGTGGTGAAAATATGGGACTTTGAAACAGGGAGACAGGTATCTGAATTCATTGAGGCTCACGGCCAGGCTGGGATCACTTGTCTGACTTTTGACTCCAGTGGAAGAAGGTATGTGCCTGTCCAGTGCCTTCCCCCATTCAGCACACCCATCCCCATTGTGTTGCCCCAATGGACCACTCTGTTTCCTAGGTTAATTACAGGAGGCAGAGACGGCTGTCTGAAAATATGGAACTACAACAATGGACACTGCCTACATACCCTGAAACAAGGCAAGCAGTACTGGACTATTCCTAAGCAGTTCCTATAAAATACTGACTCAGAAGTAGGCATTTGTAGTGAATGTAAAAGAAACCAAAGGAGAGAGAACCCAGGATTTGTGTGGCAACTCCATATTCCTTTTCTATGGTCTTTCATGTTACTTAATGACTCTGGACTTCGATTCCATAGGGACACCATCACCTAAGTCAAAATCTAGATCAATAAACTGAATGCAAGTCTCATTATTGTTACCCACTCCCACCCGAGCTGTTCATTGCCATTCCATTAGCTATGCCCGTTCTGGGTTAAATTTCCCTGATTCTGGCCTTTAAAAGTCCCACAGGGAATGCAAACATCCTCCAAATGAAGGAAAATGATAGTTGTCTAAGCAAGTGACAAAAAATGATCAAAGTCATGTGGCCAATAGCCTATAAGTCTTAGTTCAGTATTAGCTCTCTGAGTCCATGCCATGATGTTAGGGTACTCTCAGGAGAAGCTGAGCCTCTTCTCACAGCTGAGCAAGGGTGGCATCAGCACTGTAGAACACTGGGGGTGCCCCAAATCAACAGTGGTTTTGGCTTGAAATACCTTTAGCTGTGGTTTAAAAACTGGGGAGAAATAGTTACTTGTCTCACTATCAGTTTGCCTAGTCAATTTATACAAGCTGATTCAACGACTAACAAGCAAAAGTGTCTGCTGCAAATGGTAATATTATCTTTCTAGATGAAAAGCAAAGTGAACTCTGCGATTGTACCTACATGGAAGTGAACCAAAATAAGTGAGTTATATTTAGTTTGGGTATGAGAGAGATTGTATTTTGTGAGGTATTCAGTGTTTTATTTTTTGACACTAAGTTTGTTGGCAAGGAGGTAGCAAAAGGATGTGGGGAATTCCCTAGAAGGAAATGTGTCCAAATATTCCTGAGGACCCCAATTATTTCCTCAGAGTGATTTAGCCAATTAGGACCTGTCTAGAACACTGGAACATTCTCTATAATTTTAACAACTTTTTAGAAACAGAGAGGGAAAGTTCTTCAGCTTCCCACCAAATGTTTGATTAAGGAATAAATCAGAGCCTGGAGCAATTAAATTCAACCACCATACATCAAAAAAAAAAAAAGAAAAAAAAAAAAAAGCAGAAGCTCAATATTCCCTGCTGAACACAAAAGGTGAAGCAATTTTTGGTCAGTTTCTGCCCACACCCCTGCCTCATGTTTCAACCCCACTCTTTGGATCAGGTAACTATTAGAATGGCAGCTCCATGGAGGAGTCTCTGTAATATACAGAAAGGGGTGAGGTGCAGTGATTCTGTCTCCTGATCCCTGAAGTACCTCTTAAAATGCTGACCTTAGCTTACCAAAGTGTGCTCCCTCTCATAATTCATAAGCAATAAAAAAGCTTGCATTCTTGCTCTTTTCATTTATTGCATGGATTAAACTAAACCCAATATTAATTCCACACAAAAAGTGAAACAGATGCATCATATCAGTACTGAAATGTAAAATTGTGTTGTTGTCCTAGGTATATTATAGCTGTTGGATGGGACAGAAGAATAAACATGTATTTTGTAAGTGAAATGTATTTCAAAATGATATCCTCCCACACACACACACACACACACATACATGCACACATACACACACACACATGCACACACATACACACACTTTCCTTTTAAAAATAGATTTTGAAGTGCCATTGCTATTTGGTACAAGTCAAATTGTGATAAAAGGGCTCACTCCGAGTACGCCTTGGTTTTTCTCCTTTTCTTCCTAGTTCCTTTAAAAATATTTTTACCTAATTTGTTGCCCAGTTTCTCCCTGTATTTCCTTTCATGAACAGGAGCACTAGATAGAAATACTGTCAGCAACACACACAGGGGGCATCACTGGGAATTCAAATCAGACTGTGCTTTAAACCCCTGCAGTTCTATGCTTGCCTCTCTCTAGCCCCTTGTCCAGGTCCACACTCTACCGCACCTCTGTCTGGGTCTGGTCCCTCCTGAGCACCTTGTTAGGTTGCCCAGTTATACTGCACATGTGCACATTCCAAGATAAAGATTAACCTGTCAGTCGTCCAGCGTTTACTTCATTTTTCAACCTCTTGTCTTGCCTTTATGTCTTAGTCCCTCTCTAAATAGAAAAAGGAAATGAAATGTCATCCATGAGCTGCTCTACAGAGGAAAAATTCTTTTTTATGGCTTAGAGTGGAGGAAGAGGATTATTGAAAATGTTGACCAAAACTAAATTTTAAGCTACCCGTGGCATTTTATTTTCCCTGCTTGCTGTGCTAGGTGGTCATAGATTTCTGAATGTCTTTAAATAACAAACATTCTTTATTCATCTCAAAGTACACCATATTTTACAGTGTAAGCTTTGCATCCTCAGAATGATTGGAGAGACCGTGACCTGGGAAGCCTTGGCATTGAATTTGTTCTTTGGTATTATAGGTTCCTTGGGCCGATGGATTTGGTTTTAGGGCACGCAACAGCTATGGGTCTTATTATGAAAGCAAAACTATGCAGCCCATCCAAGGAGAGCTTGTCAGTTGACATATGATTTGCTGAAATGCAATCACCCGAACGTCAGGAGTGGATTGCTTTTTATTCCCGCTGGCACTAAGGGAATTTGCTTTGACATTTCAAAAATCTGCATCACTGGTGGGGTGAGGGGTAGGGTTATTAAATGTGCCAACACCTTCTCTCTGAAGTTGTGAGTGTGTTGGCAGCTTGTTTTATTGCTTGTACAATGTGTCCTCTTCGGCTTTGGATACAGGATGCACCTCATAACTCACACCACTTCTGGAGGCCACAGCCACGCTGGGAGGATGATCTGGTGAGCCTTAGCCTGCAATCTGGCCCTCTAAGCCCATGGTGAATATGATGAGGATCTCCTTCACAGAGGCCCCCCTCCCTCGGGCCTGCTCTGGGTGGTCACAATGTCTCAGGAGCATCTTCTCTGATAGGATTTATATGAGGCCCAGGCACACGTAGGTCTCGGTTGCCCTTCCTCTCTGTGAAGGGTTGACAACTTCATGTTTCATCTGGAGTAAAGGCCATGCATGCAGCAATCCATGCTCCAACTAGGAGTCCTGAACAGCATGAAAGGCAGCTCAGGACAAGGGTGAGTGTGATTTTTCTGAAACACCCACTTCCTGCTTCTGTTTGGTGAACCAACTTTGTATTCACTAACCCATCACTGTGCAGCCAGAGTGCCTAGATGACACTCCTGCTACCCTGTGTTTTACAAGAGGTGTAAAGGAAGGGAACTACTTGCACTTTTTAGTAGGTCTCAGAATGACCCCAACTTCTCACAGCTTCCTGGAATTGATTGAGCTTCCTCAGAATTATCTAGATCTCAAGTCAGTGAGGCAAGTCAAGAAAGCAAAGCTGCTGCACCCAACTGTGTCTCTGTCCCAGCCCCTAGGTCCCCTGTAAATATTACAAAAAGTGCAGTTCACATAGGCCAAAACTTGACTTTTATAATAGTTTCTCAGTAAGTATGTTTTTGCTCAGTAAGCATTTGCTGAGCACCTCTGGTGGACCTAGTGTGCATTGCTTATGGAGGATGCAATGATAAACAAAACCAGCTACAGTGCCTGTTTAAGTTTAGTGAATATTGGATGAAAGTTTGAGATTGTGCACCAAATACCCATAGAAGCCATTGCATGCAAGTGAATTCCTACATGAGTTCATGAAGCACACACTCACTCAACCTCCCATTCATTGACATGTATACATTGAGCATTTGGATAGCTTCATCCCTAGTGGACAAGTGCAGATGACACAACCAGGAATAAAATGGGATTCCTGACCTCCAGAATCTCCTACTGTGGCAAGGAAATGAAAAACCGAGGAAAAAGTAGTTCTGTAGCATGGGCAATAAAAAAGTATACAAAATATGCAATATAATAATGTATAAAATATTCAATATTATAATGTATAAAATACTGGAGTAGCACAGAAGTGGAAGCCACTAACTTTGTTATAAAACATGGGGTATTAAAATATTACTAGGTCTTGGGCCAGGCATGGTGGCGCACACCTGTAATCCTAGCACTTGGGAGGCTGAGGCAGGAGGATCGGTGTGAGTTCAAGACCAGCCTGGGCTACAAAAGTGAGGTCAAGGCCAACCTCAACTGCTTGGCAAGACCCTGTCTCAAAAAGACAAAATAAATAAATAAATAAAATATTACTAGGTCTTTTCCCAGCAGGACAAGGTAGGAAATAACAATCCAGACAAGAAAGGAGGCTTCACAAGCAAAGCCTGGATGTACAGAAGTGTTGTTTGGAAGGATTTGGAAGGTTGAGAGGTACATGCATTGATACAGGAGAGAAAGAGAGGCTGGAAAATTAGAACTTGAAAGTGGTACTAAAGTATTACCTTGGCCTGCTGGAACTGTCTCAACATGATGCTACTGACTGGGCAACTTAAACTACAGAAATCCTTTTCTCACAGCTCTGGGAACTAAAAACTGGGGAGAGAACAGGGTGCCAGCAAGGTCAGGTCCTAGCGAGAGCAGCCTTCCTGCTCTTTGATGGCCACCTTCTTTCATGCAAGAGCAAGAGTGGGCTGCATGTCTCTTCCTGTTCTTATATGGGTACTAATTCCAACACAAGGACCCATCCTGATGACCTGTCTGACTCCAGGCCTCCTGAAAGGCCCCATCTCCAAATATCCTCACTTTAGGTGTTAGGGCCTCAAAATGTGAGTTGGAAATAGAAGACACAAATATTCAGTTCATAATAGAGATATACACGTATGCTGCAAGCAGCAGGGCCATGAAAGGAGGAACCCAGTCCTGATGTTTATATGCTGTGGAGGATTGTACAGGAGCTGGAATCTGGAAATGCAGGAGCTTGAGAAGATGGCCATTGGCCTCCTCTTTTCTATAAGTCTCACAATGCTACCTTCTCAGCTGTGTTCAGTCAGGAGGGGAATTTAAGATGGTGAAGGACAAGTACTCAAGGGACACCATGGAAAGTCATGTGGGTGAGGTGAAAGAATGTCTTCACAGGGCCAAGACAAGCCAGTTGCCTCTACATAGTAACTGCCCCACTAAGAGAGCTGAAATGCTAGTGCCCAAAAACTCTGAATTCAATAGCACTGGTCTTCAGTTCATTCAGAGGCCTTAGCTTTTGTAAGATTCATTTCTAAAACTACTGCCTTACAGGATATCAGTAGGGCTGGCAAGATAGCTCAGAGGACTAAGAGCCTCCAGATACCAGGGTTCAATCCCCAGTCCTGCATGCTGTGCCAGCCCCACCCCCAGGTGCGCTGAGCTGTCCACTGAGTCTGGGCATGGTGGCAGATGCCTGTAACGCTAGTACTGGAGAGGCTGAGAACAGGAGGATCATTTTGAGTCTCAGCTTTGCAATGAGACCTCATACAAAATAAATAAATTAAACTTAAAAAAAATAAAGGACATCAGTGGCTTCAATGCCTCACAGTACATTTTGGAAGATACTTTGTGGGACAGTTGGGAGACCCAAAGAGACTAAATTACAATCCTCTAGCTATTAGGACAGCAAGTGACCTAAGCCAGAGCTTGGATTCTGTTATTCCACTTGCATCAACTCTTCAGCCTGGTGAGGTAATCTCAGTAATAATGTGCTCGCCAGCAGCATGGAAAGGTAAGGAAGCTGTGGGAAATAGCACTTAGGAGGTGATAAAGTATCTCTTGAGGTACCTCAAGACAGACTGTCCATGAAGTTCCAGGCAAGCTTTAAATGTGGACAAGCACAGAAAGAGGAGTGCTCCTTCCTCCTGGATCCTCTGTCTTAAGAAATCAAAGATCAAATAAATAAAGTTAGGTGCGGGTGGCTTAGGATTTTATTTCTTAGCTTTTCCCTTCTCTTTCCAAGAACCACGGGCACAAGGAGGACATCCTCTGTGTGGTACAATGCCCACCTTTTCTTCTGGCCACCTCCAGTTACGACGGAGAGATTATCATTTGGAATGTCACCTCAGGCCACGTGTACTGTAAGCTGAACACTCCTGGCCCTTCAGATGTCCTGGACTGTCAAAAAGGTAGGTGAGAAGCAGGCTCCAAACCACTCCACACAGGCTCCAACCTGACAATTGAAGGAGTTGTGGTTTCCGAGCACTTCCTACTTAGGAGGATTTAGCTTCTTTTTAGGTTTGCCTTATCAGACGGAGAGTTCCAAAGCTGGAAAGAAGCGTAAAGATTGACTAGCTCAGCTCGTATCCCTGAACTCCTGTCCACCAAAGCCTGTCTCAAAGTCTGGCCCATGACCTCCAAGAGCCCTTTGCTTACCCACTCCCAACCAAGAGGATGCTCTGCACCCACTGCACCTCTTAAAGTCATGTCTTACTTTTGTTCCTCTGCTTTCTATTACCACTTATCATGTGCTACCTCTGTGTGGCTAGAAAGCCTGTCCACCTCCATCCCAGCATGGAAATCATCTCTTGGCATCTCATCCAATTGGAAGTCTTCAAGCATCAATGCCTTGCTCTTCCTCAGCACCCTTGATGGGCAATGACCCATCATGCTTCCCCCTGACCTGTCCTTACAACTTGTGTAATATTGTGTTGCAAAACTTCTCCCTGTCTTTCCACTCATTTTCCCCAACTTTTGTACCTTGTTCCATTTCTCAAAACTCTTTGTCTGCTAACGTGATTATGGGTTCATCCATTTATTTATTAATGCTGATGAGCATCTGCTGTGTGCTAGGCATAGTGCTAAGGTTGGGCCTGTGTACGGTTATCTCTTGACCTTTAATGTTAAACTGCCTAATAAACAAACATAGGAGCCAGATGTGGTGGTGCACACCTGTAATCCCAGCGCTTGGGAGACTGAAGCAGGAGAAACAGTGCAAGTTTGAGATCAGCCTAGGCTACAAAAGTGAGCTCAAGGCCAGCCTGAACTGCACAGTGAGATCCTCAAAAAAACTAAATAAATCAACAAACAAACAAACATAGGAAACAAATAGAGGATAATTAACACACAAGGATGAGATCTGAAAGCACAACTTTCCATTATTTAATTCCAACACCAAATCCATATTTTATGTAATTTGTGTCAAGTTGTTACAACAAAATACCATAAACTTGATGACTTACATATGCTAGAAATTTATTTCTCCCAATTCTGGAATCTGGAAGCCTAGGATCAGGGTACCAGGGTTTGGGGGCTCTGGCAAGAGCTGCTGGCCAAAGTACTGACTGCTGCTCTCTGGTGTTCCAATGTGGAGAAAAGAACAAGAAAAGTCACTGAGGGGAACAGCAGGATGGCTCAGTGGTCTAAAGCGCCTGCTTAGGCAAGCTTAGGCAGGTGCAGGGACCACGGTTCAATCCCTGGCACCACATGCTGTGCCAGCCCTGCCCTCAGGGCAGGCTGAGTTGGCCATAAAAATAAATAAATAAACAAAAGTTCTGAAACAAGAAAAAAAAAAAAAACTCACTGAAGTCCCTTTTGTAGGGGAACTAGTCCCTTGCCTGGATTTTATTTCTTAGCTTTTCCTGAGAGAAGGCTCCACCTACAAGTTTTCATTACCTCCTGAAACTCTTATCTACAAATATCATTGTGTTGAGGGATAGTATTTCAACATGAATATTGAGAAAGACACATTTGTTGTATAATAACCTCTGATTTATGTGTAACTGTCCATTTGCCCTTCAGTCTGACCTCTAGCTCAAGGAGAGAATGGGGTAGGGGAGTTCTTTGTCCAGGCTCCCAGTGCCCAGGTAACAGTGCTCTTTGTGGCTCTTGGAAATTTGAATCAAGGTAGCCACACAGAACTTTTATTCAATAACAAATACTTGGGTTTTATGCACTAAGCACTCTGCAAGGACTAGGGACACAGGCCCCGTGTTAATGGCACCTGAAGCCTGGTAAATGAGGGAGGATCATAGAAGCAGCACTAGGTAAGTTCACTCAGGATGAGATCATACTGTAAAGGTATGGGCCTGACCCTTGCACCTGTGCCACCCAGTGTCCATGCGTTCCATCCCTCAAGGGTGCACAGTAAATGCAGCTCCCTGAGGGTCTTCTCTGGCTCTCTTCCACGTGTGCTAATGGTAATTTGCTCACTGTTAGTGATAGTTCTTATTATTTTGGTTCAAATCTCTTCTTTGTACTTCACTCAGCATGATACCTGGTCTCTAAAACATTTTTAGTTGCTGAAAAGCAAAGGAAGGAGTGAACATCTTATAACCTCCAGCAAATCTTTTAAGTGTCTAAGTTTCCGTCTCTTCTCCTGACAACAGGAATAATAATTCATCATCAGGTAGGCCAAAGTCCATGGTTAGTATAAAAAAATGAATTGAAGATGACTCAGCCAGGGAGATAGCTCAGTGACTTAAGTGCCTGCCTGGTAAGTGCAAGGTCCTGAGCTCAACCCCAGTACCAAAATTATTATTATTATTATTATTATTATTATTATCATATAAACAAAAAAAGATGAATGAGCATTAGAAGCCAAGACCTGTTACAGAGGGTGCCCTGTAGCAAGGATCCCAGCTCCTGAAGGCCTCCCTTAGGGTGGTGTCTCACACTTCCCAGTCCTTCCTTAAGCCCATTATCCTCCACCAGGTTGGCTAGTGGAAGAAAAAGAGATGGACAGAGACAGAGAGAGAGACAGAGAGACAGAGAGTGTGACCTGTGAGCTGCATGAGCTCTCCTTTGTTTCCAGGCCCAGACCTAAGTGTGTCCTGCCTCGCCTTTTTGAAGACTCGGGCAGCCAAGTTGGATGCATCTTCTGCTTCCCTCATTGCCAATGGACCTGGAGGTGAGGTCAAGCCCCCTGGTGGTACAACCTCTCATTTCTAATACAAGGCCTTTCCAGATCTAAGCTCACCCAGGCTACCTCCAATTTCCCCGTAGTCCTTACTTGCTTTAGAGCCCAGGTTAGTCACCAACCCAATGCTCTGAGCACTACACTGTGCTCCAGGGTGGCGGTGATGTGAGGAGTCAGGACTGCCCACCCCACTTCTCATCAAGCTACCCTGCTCCTCTCCTTCCTGCCCAAAGGGCTGGCTGAGCCCCACGCTACTTGCAGGTAAACAGGGCCACTGGCCCTCCCCCAGAAGACCGCAAGGACATCATCTAGTAGGTTAAATAAATATTGAACACAATCTTTCAGCCATAGGAAAGCTGACAAAGAAGCCAAAAAGGAGAACCAAAGAGCCATGTAACAAAGAGCTAGTAAGGCCTCCGGGGTCAGCTCTGGAGCCTGCTCATGTTATGGAGGGTTAGAGACCCATTTTATGGGTCCACTGGGGGTTAGAAACCAGGGTCCCAACCCAGACCAGCCACTAACTAGCTAAGTGATATTAACCAAGTAATATGATCTCTAAGCTTCCAGCGTAACAAAAGGGCCAGAGTCCAGCTCTAAAGCTCTGGGATTTAAGTGACATAGCCAGTTAAATGCAGCCACCTGTTTTGTTCTGG
The DNA here is from genome assembly GCA_004027025.1 of Myocastor coypus. Lineage (NCBI taxonomy): Eukaryota > Metazoa > Chordata > Mammalia > Rodentia > Myocastoridae > Myocastor > Myocastor coypus. The sequence goes on along the minus strand of PVJA010003953.1, from coordinate 62,451 downwards.
TAGCAGGGAAAGAGGCAGAGCTGAATACATTAGACAACAGGGTGTGAGTTTATGCTCTTGACCCCTTCTGCCCACTGTTCATCCTCAGTGTCCCAGCACCCAAACTACAGGCCTTCCTAGCACTAGCACTGGGTGCCCTTGGGTGCCTGTGTTTCCATCCACCTCTCTGAGGCACCACCTCTTCCACTTACCTGGATGGAGGCTCACACCATCTCATATCCCCAGGGAGAAGAGGAAGACACAGTATCTATGATTTAAGGAGTTCCCCAGAGGAGGTGGGACACATGAGGTGCCCACTCCCCCAAAATGTACTACCTGAATATTCCTTATACAGAACAGTAGGACCTCTAGTTAATAAGTCCCCTTGAGTAGACAATTTTCACAGTGTGTTTACATAAGTACACATAAACACTCCAAGCCAAAAGACATTACTTACCACTATATCACAGTCTTCCATGCTTTCTTCCAGTCAAGGCTGGACCACAGCTCTGTCAGGAAATCTTCCCTGAAACCAAAGCCCACAAAGAGGAAGGCTCTCCTTCCCAACCTATGCTGATAATGGTAACTGATCAAAGTAAGCCAAAAGAGAAGGAAGAAGAGATATTTGCCCTGCGCAGTAAAGCTGCAGTGGCTTCCACGCTGGCTCGCAGCCTGAGGCTGGGTTGCTCAGTGCAGACATTCCCATCTTTCTGCTTCTCTCTTGCCCAGGTTCCGTCACCTTCTGGAGGCTGTTCAGTGATGCTGGCATTTGTGCACACTTCGCTCCTGTAAGTTTGGTGGCCAACTGCATAACTTTCCAGCCACGGGTTTGGTTTTCTTTTGTTTATTTGTTTGTTTCTTGACTAAGCAATAGAGCAACTCTACCAGGTGCTAAGCTCTTAGCATCATTTGTCTTTAGGTGTTTCTATCTCACTGGAAGATTCACAGGAGATTGCCTAGTCCTAGCCTTGCACCAAGCACAGCGTTGCACTCACCACAGTGTGTTCATCTCATTCATGAGCCCCATGTGTGTCTCAGTCCAGAGGAAGAGCCCAGGTGAGCAGCATTGCAGTGACAGCAGGAGATGCCCTCGTCTACCTGGCTGACCAGCAAGGATTTGTGCATGTCTACGACATTGAGGACTATGGCTTGTGGGGACCAGAGCTGCAGCCTCCCAAGAGTAGGTCATGAATTTCTTCATTATTAAACACTCAGAGAGCAGAGCTTTTGTTTAAGTGCAAGATTCTAACTCATAAAGTAAATGGAAACAGTGAGGGGTTATTTTTTAAGTCCTTTGAAAGCAGATATGCAAGAAAACATTTGAATGAAAATATTAGTGAGGAAAATGGGCACGCGTACACTCATGAATGGAGAGTGAGTTGTTACATGCAAGCTGAAAGGCAAGTTGAAGTGTATGTTGCTAAAGCTTTAAGTGGCACCTGTACCTCTAGGGATTTGGCAAAAAGAAATAATATATGTGCACATATGCTGAGATTTAGCTATATTATGGTGCACTATAATACGGTGTCATATTATTTATGGCAGAGGGGAAAATAGAGGCAAGCTACATGTTCAGTGTAAGGGGAATGCAGTAGTGCAGTATGTTGGAATATCCCTCACTAAATAAGGATTATAAGAAAGTATTCATGAGAAATGATTAAATGAAAAAAGTCAGTTCTTATAATAGTATTACAGAATGATTCCAACTCTGTTGAAACAAAGTACTACATGTAAAACTGGAAGTCTAGAAAAATATACAAACAGGTTTTAAAATCTTTGTTTCTGTAGATGAACTTATGCATATTTATTTCCTGCATTTTTAGAAACTCATCTTTTTAAATTTTCCTACATATATACTGCTTTCATAGTAACAAGAATATGTCTAAAATTTTAAACCTTTTCTTATAATATTTTACATTTAAAAAAATCAAACAGTAGATGTAATGGAAAATGAAGTTGCTTCTCTGACCTCCTGTATTCCCCTAAAGTCCATTTTTATTTGCAAGTAAAACTGTTAATGAATTTGAATTTCCTTTGACAAAGATTATATATATATGTAAAACACACACCCAAAAAGACACAATGTTTCATAAGTTATTTTTTCTTTAAATCGCTTAGGCAACTTTCTAAATAAGCATATTTGTCTTTACCTCATTGTTTATTATCATTATTATTATTATTACTATTATTATTATATTTAGGGAAGAGTTTACAGGGTTTTCAAGGTCTCACTACTAGATCAGTCTGGCAGTGATCCACCTGTTTGCAGCCTCCCAAGGGCTGGGATGATGGGCACGTCGCCACGCCCAATCTCAATTGCCATCTCACCGCGACCCAGAGGATGGGGCTGGCACTACAGGCTGCGGGATTGAACTCCCAGACCCTGTGCCTACTTGGAGGTGCTTTAATCTACTGAGCTATTTGACCAGCCCTGTACCTCATTTTTATATGGTCATGCAATATTGCATCAGTTATGTTTCCTGAACCCAACTCAGAGGTAAATAACACCTTAAATATCTTTATCCACCACTTCCTATATTATCATAGACAAAGTTTAAATAGCAAAGAAGGGAAAACAAATTTAAAAATAAATATGGTGTGCTTAGCATTTGTTTTTATTCCAGATACTAAGAGTATGTGAATCTGATATCTGTTGCTATAATATCGGAGATGATCAAGAAAAAAGGTTTACTTTGAGTCAGTTTTGGAACTTTTGGTCCAATTGGTCCACTTGCTTTAGGCCTGTGGTAGTGAAGCCATTCACTTCATGGCAAAGAAGGAAGGAAGGAAGGAAGGAAGGAAGGAAGGAAGGAAGGAAGGAGAAAAGAGACAGACAGACAGACAGACAGACAGACAGACAGACAGACAGACAATAAGGTCCCACAATCTCCTGGGAGGCTACAAACCTAAAAACCTAATTCCTCCCAGTAAGCTTCCATTCTCAAATCTTCCACCACTTCCCAACAGCACTACATCGAAAGCCAAGCTTTTAACCCATGGGTCTTTGGACTGGGCACAGATTTTACTGTTCTAAAACAAAAATTTTTTTTGATTATTTGCATTCTCCTCGTGCTTACCAGATCCTGAGCACCGAAGACAATCATAGTGTCTTGCACAGTTTCCATTTTTCCATCTGCCTTGGGCCTGGAATGGGACCTGGTTGGCATTCAGTGATTGCTGATGAAATTAGCACTGCAAGACCTATGACTTGGCCACACTACCCACTAGACACATATCCAGTACACACACATCCTACACCACCATGTGTGCTAGCTAGCGCCCTATCCTACTCAATGTGTTTTCTTTTAATTTAGATGTGACCTTCTGGAGGGCTCATGTCAGCATGGTGACATCGTGAGTTCCATCTTTTTTATTCAAGAATTTGGAAGAATGGGCAGAGTGTAACTTCCCCCTAAATCCATTCTCTCATGAGCCCCCTCAAATTGTTCTAGAGAGGAAACTTGCATTTTAATTCTGCTCTTGATAAAAACAAGACCTGTATTATCCATAGTGAACTAAAGGAATAGATTTTAAAATCCTATTTTTTTTCTTTAAAAATAAATTACTTTTTTCCTTGAATTGACTTGGTCTTGCAATACAAGTTTGTAAGCTTAGTAGTTTTCAGTTCTTTTTCTAGGGTTGGAAGGAGTCAATGCCAAGGGAGACCTGAACTCTTGCTAGATTGCTCCCAGCCTCTCGGTCTTCTCTCAGACTGATCACCCACAGTGTGGCTTCCAATATATCTTGCCTGATGTTTGGGGCTGGAGTTGGGGTATTTGGTGGGAGTGTGGCATAGTAGGAGGTAGGGAAATGGTTTCTAGAATTCAGGAGAGGAACTGAACTTCTGTATTCCAGCCTACACTAAACTAGTACAGTAGTCCCTGACCATATTGACTTCCACAGGCTCACTGTTTCATGAGTTTTCAAAAAACATTAATCTAAATTATCTATCATGGATTTTTGCTATATCATGGGATTTTGCAGTACTGTACAGTGTATGTGTGTTGTTAAAATTATGTAGGCTTATGAGTTTAGAAAATGATTAAGAAAATTAGAAGTATTTTTGAAAGTGTGAGAAATGTGTATAAGAATGCAGAGAGGGTTTATAAAGTCTTAGCATATATAATAATATAATGAAATATAAATATAAAATAAATGTAATGTCACTATTTCGCTGATTTTAACTTATCACAGAGGTGTCTGGAGCGTAACCTCTGTGAACAAGTGGGAGACCACTGTGTTGATCCAGGGTTTCTGCCATGTGGTTGCAGCCTTGAGGCCTCTCTTTTCTCCTTTTGCCTCATTAGTCTGGAGCTGATAGAGGAAGAAAATATTCTGCTGTCATCCTCCCTCGATCGCACAGTGCGCCTGTGGACCGGGGATGGAGCACACATAGGTAGGGAGCATCCACCTGGCCTCCCTCAGCCCAGTGCAGGGCCTTCACGGAGCTGTAACTTCTGTGTTGGGCCGCCCAGGATATCATTACAAAATGCCACAGATCAGGCAGCTTAATGAAGATTTTATCTCTCTCCTGGGGGCTAGAAGTCCAAGGTGAGGGTCCCAGCCTGTTGGATTCTGGTGAGGGCCCTGTCCCTGGACATAAAGGGCCTTTTTCTTATATCTACATACAAAGGAGAAAGAGATCTTGGTGTCTCTTATTATAATAATGGCAATCCTAATGGAATAGGGCCCAAGTCTATGACTATTTAATCTCAGCTACCTCCTTACTGGTTTATTTCCAAATATAGTCACAATGGAGGTTAGTGTTTCAACATATGAATGAGGACACACAATTCACTCCATAGCATAAAGTTGGCTAATTTGCTCCCAAAATTAGCCAGATCAAAGACATCTGAATTTAAGAAAACTCAGTGGGACTGAGGAATGAGTCAGGCAGTTGTCTGATTAAGGCTGCTACCACAATAAGGAATTGTCTGATCAAGAGGACCATGTCAGGCCAGGAAGATAGCTCAGTGGAATAAGTGCTTGCCTGACCAGCACAAGGCCCTGAGTTCAATCCCTGGTGCCCCCCTAAAAAAAGAAGAGGAACATGTCTTGAGAGTCAACTCAGAACTGGTGCAGAGAGCTGTGTGGTGGGCAAAAGGCCTGGCATGGATGGGCCACAATAGCCAGAATAGCCTGGCCTCCTGCTCAGAGGGACTTTAGGCCTATTGCAGTAGGTTATCTTATCCTGTAGCGTGTGTTTTTTGACATAGGTCTGGTACTATTTTGAGTTTATCATGCACGTTCTTAGTATATTACTGAGCAGCCTATGAACTCTGTGATGTTTCCTGATGAGCATGCTAGGCTTCAGGCTCCAAGCACACTTGTCCTGAAATTTCTTCTTATGCAACTGTAGGGAAACAACTCAGCTTGATTAAAGGAACCTAGCTTGGATTAAATAGACCTAGCCTTGCTTAGAAGGAAGCTTCGCTCTGATTAGAAGACAGGGTATCTTCCACTGTGTACTTGTAAATTATTACTTTGTCTCTATTCTTCTAGGAACCTTTGGTCAGAGTGACCCCTGGGATATCTTTATTCCTGCATCCTGGAGTCACCCAAGAATCCCCTCTGAGATTCTGACAGACCCCCAGAGCATGCCTACTCACTGTGCTCTGGGAGGAGATGCTCCTGCCCGGTGCACAGCAGGGCAGGAGGAGCAGGAGGACCAGCTGGAGAAGCCCTGGGCTGGGGTGGGTGCAGGCACATCTGGCTTATCTGTATTTCATTGGCAGCTGCCAAGTGATAAGGATGGAATAAAAACCACAGCTGAAGCAAGTCAAGTCATGGCCCAGAGAACTCAGTCAGTGCAGGAATAACACGTGTTCCCTGCACATCGCATTCACATGATTGATCAGGACCATGAGGGCATTGGTCCACCTTGTGGAATAGAAGAAGCTGAGCAATATTTTACTCATCCTGGTCAACCAAAAGGTAATTAGCCCCAGCCTTGGAATACAAGAAGACTCAGAATCCACATTCGACCCATGGCTGAGAAGGACACGCCCTGAACCTGCAGCGCACAGCACATACTCACTGTCAGTGATGCATTTGAACTTGCAGTTTCGAAGGAAGAAATGAGATGCTTAATGCCCAAGTCTGTGAAAGCCAAAAGGTTTTGGAGAGGGCCTTTGTCAATTCAGTGTTAATTTAAATCTCCATGAAATATGGATTCCCAAGAAATGCTTGCCCTTTAATAAATTGAAAAGAAGGTCATTTCATGAGCTATTGCTCACCAGCTATGTTACAACTCAAAGCAGGACACCTGCTCTACTAGCAAAATCATGTGTCTTAGGCTTTTCCTTGGCAGCCTTATAGAATACTGATTACAGTGCAACCTAGTCACTGCCTCTGGCTCAGAGCCCTGAATATGTTCAAAATAGAAAATAAAAGAATCAGGCAAACACAGATCAAAAAAAGCTGCTCTCTCATCCCAACCCCCTGCATCTCTGGGACCTTGTTCCCAAGGTTATCAAGCAGTACTACCATGGTAACACTCAGGAGATTCAGACTGAGTCACATGGCACTACAGGCTGATTTAGAAATGCAGTAATTTCAGTATGCATTTCAGAGAGCGAGAATAAATGTGTTCATTAATTCTGATAGTTCCTTAATTTGAAGCCTGAAAGCTCAGGGAGAAGTAGAAAGGGAGGAAGGAAAGAATAATAGGGAAAATGTGCTGATGGAGATAAACTCCCCAGCTGAATGTTACACTCTGAGGCAGGCCTAGGAAGAAATCAGACTGGAAGTTCAAATGCAGGGAGGAGGAAGCTCAGGAAAAGTGAGGTGGGAAGAGGAGGAGAGAAAAGAGCAGAGGAGTGAGGCAGAGGAAGAAGGAACGGAGGAGTAGGGAATGTTGTAATTTATAGGATGCTTCTCTCAAAAGGAGAGAGCCACGTCTTCATCAAAGGTGACCTTGATCTGTGTAAGGAACAATAAGGTGGATCTGTGCTTACTATTCTGCACAATTTGACTGCAAGTAACTCAAAAAACAGCTTAAATATCTTCCAACTATACAGAAAGACTGGGCAGGGTGGCATGCACCTGTCATCCTGACACCGGGGAGGCTGAAAACAGGAGGATCACTACGAGCCAGATCTATGTAATGAGACCTTAGAGACCCTGCACTAAATACATAAAGAAAATTTTTTAAAAAGTTTCTTTAAAAAGTACACAGAAAACAGAAACCTGAGCCGTAATTAGTGTATCTGAGTCAGTCCCTGAAAATCCAAATGCAAAATTGCGGAATGCGATGTTTCATCACTGTTTGAAAGTTAGAGTTTCCGGTGCTCCACATTCAAGTTCACCTGAATCATCAGACCTCTTCTAGCCCTCGCTTCTGCTGAGCTATAAAACAATAGGTGGGATTTGAGCCTCTCTAAATTTTCATCCCAGCTTTAAAACTTGTATGTTTTTCTGAATGCCTGTTTCATAGAAACTGAATGCACTGATTGAATTCTGGCTGTCAGTAGTGATTCTTCCAGGATGCCAGCAGATCAAACACAGACAGAAAATAAGTTCACTGGGCGCAGAAAAGCATTCACCTGGAAAATATCACATATGAGTTGTGTAGTTGGAAAATCAACTCGAAGCTCAAAGGAAAATGCTCTTGTTATCAAACCAATTCAGTCAGCCTGAATCTTGTTCTGACACAGAAAACCCATGTAACTTACAGGCAGCCCTCATTCCCTGTTGGCAGTGTGACCATGGGTTCCCATTCTTATGTGCTCTTTTCTCTTCTAGACTGAAAAGGCCTCTGAGTTTTCCTCTCCAGAAGAGTTCATCCCTGAAGTTGAGAAGAAAGAAGATATAAACCAGTGGCCTGAATTTCCTCATGGCAGGTCAGTCTGAAAGAAACAGGCCCCAGGGGACAATGTGGAAGGTTGGTTCTTTCTGAAATAATACATGTTTTCTTGACTGGGGTACCCTAGGTCATGCTGTCATCTGCATGTGTCACTTGTCCCTAAGATCTCTCTCCTGAGTGTACAACTGAAGTCATAACTTAGGTCTCACTAGTTAAAGGCCTTACCTAAATAATCTGGAACACCCTGGGACCCCAGTTTTCTCCAGCCAGCATGCATGGCCAAGAATCACACTCAGTAGTCTGCTTTGAGCTCCTTGGTTGAGGTTGCTGTCCTCAGGGCTGCCTGAGGCACAAATGCCCCACTTCCTCCCTTGGGAGCCCCGCATAGCTTGCTGAGCTTCTGAGGATAGAGGGCAAGGGCAGACCCTGAAGCCCCCAATGGTTTTTACCTGGAATACCCAAAGACCCTAAACATGTGTTGGGTCCTCATGCACTTGCATGTGCAGTGCACAACAGAGGCAGAACAGATGACTGCCTCTTTTCCAGTCTGGGAGATGTTCTGTTCCCTGAGGTCCACAATGGCTTTCTTGCATCCCAATCACCCAAAGAAATAGGCCGTTCAGCAACACTTACTCCTCTCCTTGTCACAGTATTTGGATCTAGGTCCTGACACAAGCAAAATGACACCACTCCCACCTCCCAGCTCATTGGTGCTGAGTCTGTCATAAACAGCCCATGCTTCTCTCTGAGCCTTTCTCATTGTCTTAGCTCTTGCTTCCATCTTCAGAGTCATTATATGGCATAGAAAGCTAGAGAGACCTCCTGCCTCCAGCCTGCACTCCAGGAAGTATAAACAGGGGTGTAGAGTGGAGTCCAGCAAAGGGTCTTCCTTCCAGTTGGAGCAACAGCCCCTATGAAGCTCGTAGGATCTTGGCGCACTTCTGCTCACATCTCATTGGCCAGCGCACAGTCACATCCAGTTGCAAGAGAAGGTGGGAGTTCTATGGCCAAGGACAAGGAAGCCAGCCAAGAAAGAACTCTTGGTAGTCCGCATAGGTCAGAAATTAAAATGTTTCAGAAGTCATTAGAATCAGAGGGCATTTCACATAAGCACCATTATGCCATCATGCTAGAAAATGTATCGTGCTAGAAAATGTCTGAAAGTCTCAAACCTAAAGTTTGGTTGGGAGAATAGTTGGCTTGCTAGAAAATGAATGACTTGGCTTATAGTCACAGATTTGTCTTTGACCCGGGGAAAGTCATTTAAGCTTCCTGTTTATAACCTGGCCATATTCCAGATGGGTGTTGGATCCAATAAGATGGTGCTGGTGACGGTGTGTGAGTCTTAAGAGACTGGAGAGGGAGCGCGTGCCTTCTCTGCCTACATCTGAGGGTACACATCAGCACCTTCACTGGCGTTGTTAGCTGTGTCAGCAACTGCAGAAGGAGCAACAGTCTTTAAATGGCTTCCCAGTACCTGTTTTGGTTGTAATTGCCTCTCTCCTCTGAGAGCTTACACCACTTCAGAGTGCAAGGTGGGAAAGGCTCTGAGCAGCATGAATAACAACTACAGCGGGAGGCAAGTAAATAAGACGCTGTCTGACTCCAAATAGAGTCAGCATAGTAAAGAGAGCGGGCTCTGAACACAGAACTGGTTTATATTCTCTATGAGTGTTTATTGAGAGGCTTAAGGAGTGGATTATGATTATGAAGTGAGAGACAAGAATGGAAAAAAGAGGTGGGAGTGGGCCTGTCTGCTTAGAATCTATCCACAAGAGACAGCGAAAACCCTCTCATCCAACTAAATGAACCCCAGTGGTATGAGGTTAATTTATAAATATATATCTTTTAAGGGAAGGAACTACTAACAATGATACACACATCAATAAACATTTTATTTCAGTTTGCAGCATAAAATATGCATCCATTCACCAATCTTTTGATGTTCAACACTTTCTTCCATGATGCATTATATAAGATTTTCAATTTCCATTTTTTAAAGTACGGTGAGAACAGAGAGAGGTATTTGCAAAACAATATGAGTGTAATGTCCTTCTAGATTTTTAAATAATTTTTCCCAGGCTTTCACATGCTACCTACCTCACTGCAGTATCAGCCCTCAACTGATATTTTCAGTGTTTATTTTTTACTGTCATAGAGTTTTTATTTCATTATTTTCATATTAATTTCTCACTTATTATTTTGTTTAAATAACTACATGCATTTATTTTTATGTATTTGGTACAGGATCTCACAATGCAGCTCAGATTTGTAGTGACCCTCTTGTTTTCAGCCTCGCCAGCATGGGGATTACAGGAGTGAGCCATCACACCTGGAATTGGTGGCCAGCTCAGTGTGCCCTGGGTATGGGGCTGGAGCAATATGTTGTGCCAGGGATTGAATGTTTAAATAAATTTATAACCACAATAAAATGCACAACTGGTATAACTAGGCTGAGAACAACCGTAGCTGATTCTTACTGAGCATACTACTTGACTCCTCTAACATTAGGCAGACTTTTGCAGGGTTCTGTGGCCAATAGGCAGATATAAGTGTTCAAAACATTGTGATCATTTGTAAGGCACTAACAAAAAATATTAGTAAGCCATTAATTCATCTAGAAGAGAATCTACCTTGGAGATCCTTAGGTCAGTAGAGGTTCCCCCAAAATACAACCAAACTTTCTGTGGGCATCTTGGCTCTAGAACCAAGGACAAAGAGAGAAGCCAGGAGGAGAAAGACAACAGCCCTGTCCTTAGAGTGCTTGCATTTACTTTACGAGATACCTTCCCTGCACAGTCTTAAAGGAGCTTACACTTCTGAAACAGCACATACCCTGTTCATCATCAAAACAAATACTGAGATCTTCCACTCAGGAAGGTCTCACCCACTAGGTAGGGAATTACATCACTACTTTATCCAGCTCTCGCAACATCCTTGGAGATGTTTCTACTTGTTATTGTACTTTATTGCTAGGGAAACTGAGGCTTAAGGAGGGCATGTGATTTTCCCAAAGTCAAGCCACTGGTAGGTACAAAAAGGCCAGTCCAACTGCTACTTCTGCTACCCTACAGTGAAAAGCCCATGTCTCAGAGGAGGGTTTTTATATGAGCATAGAAAGAAAAGGGCATAGGTTGCACCTGCTCCAAACACATGGAAGCTGTGAACAAAAGCAGATTATTGCAGAATCAAGCATCTGCCTGCAAAGCACAGAGCTGAGTGCCAGAGCTAGTGTTAACTTGCTGAGATCTGTGTTATGTGGAATCACTTAACCAGAAAGGGCTGGGGTCTTTGAGTGGGCCCCTTCCCTGCCTGTGCAGAGAGAAGTAAGGTACAGAGAGGCAGACTGGAAATCATCTTCAGAGACATGGTGCCAGGAAGGCCACTGGATGACCCAAGTGGATGTGCATGAAGCAAAGAGGGTATAAACTTCCACTGCGGAGAGAGGGTAGGATGGACCAGTGAAACTCAGGAGCAGATAGAAAGCAGGCCCAGAGAGACAGACCAGGTTGTCTGAAAGCATAGTTAAATACACCATCCCCTGTGAGATCTAGAGTAGAAGTCCCCAGACTTTTGGGCACCAGGGGCCAATTTCGAAAAAGTTGGTTTTCTTATGGACCCTGTTGGAGCAGTTGGGCATGGTTCAGGGATGACTCCAAAGAGTGTGCAGCCAAGGCGTGGTTTAGGGATGATTCCACATGTGTGTGTGCACACACACACTTCACAGTGAGATTCACACATCCATGAGAAATGATGCTGCCCTGGTCTGACAAGGGCGAAGCTCAGTCTGCAAAGCCAGCTGAAGCATCACACCTTTGCCCATTGCTCATCTCTTGCTGTGTGGCCCAGTGCCTAGAAGGCCATGCACTGCTACTGGGCCATGATCCCTAATGCCGAGCACTGAGATTTGGTCTCAAGGCTTTGTTAGAAGTTGCCTATGAGTATCTCTAGGGACAGTTTTTCAACTTTCCTTCTGCAATACTTGTGAAGCAACACTCTATGCCAGGTCCTGTGCTATGATATGGCGCTGGGAATTCTGCCCTGAGCTGACAGGAGTCAGCATCCTGAAGGAGCTCACACTCCACGGAGGGCTGAGAGATCACCACACTCCATTACTCAGTGCTTGGCTCTTACATGCAGGAGGAACAGAAAGTATTATGGGAACATTTTCTGGGCAGTTAAGAGAAGGAGGCTCTTTGGAGAAAGGCTCTTTGGAGAAAGAGAATTTGTACTGAGACCTAAAAAATGAGTGGCATATGGCTATTTTTTTCTATTTAGTCTAAATTTTTATTTGTATATGTTTGTGATACATAATAATTACAGTGATTCATTTTGGAGAATTAATACATATACATATCATGTCCTGGTCAATTTTGATCCCTACCTCTTCTGAAATCCTTTCTTCCCTTGCCCCTAGATCTCCCTTCCTGCTTCCACAAAGTCTACCTCTCTGTTTCCTACCATTACTCTCTTATTTTTCTCTTTAGATTATTTGTACTTTAGATTTCTTTTCTTTTTCTGTTTTCTTTTGTCTTTTTGAGACAGGGTCTCGCGATATAGTTCAGACTGGCCTTGAGCTCACTTTTGTAACCCAGTCTGGTCTCGAACTCACACTGATCCTCCTGCCTCAGCCTCCCAAGTGCTGGTATTACAGGTGTGTGCCACCATGCCTGGCTCATATTTATATCTTATAAAGACAAACCATCTCATACTGAACCTTATATCTTTCATTTATTCCACCTAATACTATAATCCCAAGATCCACCCATTTTCCTGAAAATGACTCTAAATTATGCTTATGGCTAACATTCCCTCTTCTACACGTGCCAAATTTTCTCGACCCATTCACTTGGTATTTGTTTGTTTGTTTGTTTGCTTGTTTTTGCGGTACCAGGGATTGAACTCAGGATCTTACACTTGCCAGGAAAGCACTTATTCCACTGAGCTATCTCCCTGGACCCCCCCCCCCATTCACTTGTTGAATGGGCATACAGGCTGTTTCCAGAGTTTAGCTATTGTGAATTGTGCTGCTACATACATGGATATACACATACCACGGCTTGTGTCTATAGCTTGTGCTATACATGTGTTATAGCTTATGTCTCCCCAAAACCTCATGTGCTTATAAGTGGGGCTTTTCAGAGGTGGTTGTATCTGGAGTATGTGGTGCTTGTGTTAAGAATGTGATGCTGGCATCAATGTTGTGTGATTGCTAAATTCATGCACTGACTGGTTTGGCATAATTCTGGGACTGGATTATGGAAATCCCCTCCCTGGGAGTGCTACCTGCACTAAGGATGCAGCCTGGGCAGAATATATAGGTCCGAAGAGATCTGCTAGGGTCTCCTGTTGCTTGCTCCTGCTTCTCTTCTGCTTCTTCCTGCCTGCCCTGTGATACCACTCTGCCATGCCACCCTGCCTCGAGGCCAGCTGATTTTGAACTGAAACCTGTGCAAACTGTGAGCCAGAATAAACCTTTCCTGCTTTAACCTTGAGTGTTCGGTATTCTGTATCAGCAATCAGGATAAAGTAACTCCAACAGCATGTGTCATTCTAATATGTAACTCTTTTGAGAGGATACCCAGGAGAACTAGAGCTGGACTAATTGGAAATTCTCTTTTTAGTTTTTTGAGGATTCTCCATACTGATACCCATTACAGTTTCTATTGGTGTACATTGCCACAAAAATGTAGGAATGTTCTTTTTTCTCCCCATCCTCAGCAGCATTTGTTTTTAGTCTCTTGATAATAGCCATTCTCACTGGAGTTAGACGGAATTTCAACATTATTTTAATTTGCATTTTCCTAATGACCAAAGATGTTGAACACTTTTTAATATACTTATTGGCCATTTGTATTTCTTCTTTTAATAACTGTCTATTCATTTCAGTTGTGCATTTTGTGATTGGGTCGTTTGGGGAATCCTAATTTTTAAGTTCTTTGTGTAGTGTAAACACCAGTCCTCTATCAGAAGAGTAGCTACCAAAATAAGGTTTCCCATTCTGTAAGCTGTCTCTTCACTTTGCTCATCATTTCTTTAGTTAAACAGACAATTCTTAATTTGATAATCCCAGTTTTTTATTTTTGAAGTTATTATGCAACTGAGGTTCTGTTCAAGAAGTCCTTTCCTAGGTTCTCAGGTGTTTTGCTGGGGGGTTTTCAGGTTAGCTCAGTGGTTTAAGCGCCTGTATGGACAAACCCAGTCTGACACATGGGACAGCAGTTCAGTCACCAGACCCACTCTTAAGGCAGGCCAAGCCAGCCAAAAAAAAGGAAAAACAAATTCTTCTCAAGTGTTTTGCCTAGTTTATCTTCCAGCAGATTCAGCGTTTGTGTTTTCCTATCTAGGTCATTGGTCCATTTTTATTTGATTTTGGTATGGGTCTAGATATGTTCATGTGAAATAGCCAGCTTCCCAGCACCATTTGTTAAGAAGGCCATATTTCCTCCAGTGTTTGTTTTTAGTCTATTTGTCATATATCTGATAACTAAAGGTGCATGGGGCTGTGGTGTCTTCTATTCTAGTCCATTGCTCTGCATGTCTGATTTTGTGCTAGGACCATGCAATATATGAAATCTAGTATAGTAATGCCCCTGCTTTGCTTTTTAATATAAATTTATTCACTTGTAAATTGCATAAGTGTATTGTATTATATTTATCAATAAACACCTCAATATAATTTATATTTGGATGTTCTTAACCATTAATGATCATGAGAGAATTTATCTTCCAAATCTTCCTCATGATGGTTGTGAAAGTTATTGTTTTGTTTGTTTTGTTTTGTTTTGTTTTGTTGTGACTTTGGCAGTACCAGCAATAGAACTCAGGACCTTGAACTTATCAGGTACGCACTTAAGTCACTGAGCTGCATCTACTGCCCTAAAATTTATTTTCTCTAAAGTAATTTTATTTAGTTTAAAAAACTTTTACTGGGGAGCCAGTGAGATAGCTCAGCAGTCTAAAGCACCTGTTTAAGCAAGCTTAGGCAAGCGCAGGGACCACAGTTTGATCCCCAGCACCACATGCAACACTAGCCCCGCCCCCAGGGCGGGCTGAGTCTGCGCCAACACCACAAACTTTTATTAGTACATGTTTGCAGTGCATACTGATTATTACATTCATTGTGGGTCACATATGCAGAAAATCCTTTGCACTTACCTTTACTGTCTCCTTATGGCTCTTCTACTTTGCTTTTTTGTGCTCAAGATTGTTTTGGCTATTCTTGGTCTTTCCTGGTTCCTAAGTAGTTTAGCACTTTTTCTGGTTCTGAGAAGAAAGTTGTTGATATTTTAATTGGAGCTATAGTAAATCTACATAGCTTTTTTGGCAATATAGCCAATTTGTTTTTCTCCAGGGATAAGGCATATCTTCAATTTTTTAATATTCTGGTCAGTCTCTCACTTCAGAATAATATAGTTTTCATTATAGAAGTCTTTCATTTTCTTAAGTTCATCCCTAGAAATTTAATTTTTTGGAGCTGTGATTGAGATTATTTTCCTGGTTTCTTTCTTGGTAGACTATTAGCATAGAGGAACACACTTTGCGACCTAAGATATGGTTTAGAGAAAGTTTTCAGGATGCTAAGGAAAATAAATGTTCTACTGTTGATAGATGGAACCCTCTGTACATACGCATTAGGTCCGTGTGTTCAGTGGTATAGTTCAGTTCAGTTCAGTTATTTCTTTGTTTAATTCTCACTTGGTTGACTTGTCTATTTGTTGTATGGTTTTGTTGTATGAAATGAGGTGCATTAGCATTTGGTGAATCCATATTTACAGTTGTTATCTCTTCCTAGTGAGTTATTTCCTTCATCGATATATAATGATCTTTATCTTTTCTGATCAGTTGTGGCTGGAAGTGCACTTGTCTGAAATTTGGACAGCTATACCTGCTTATTTTAGATCTTCACTTGCATGAAGTATTGTTTTCTATATTCTTTCAATCTATATGTTTTAATCTATATGCTTCTTTGTGCATGAGGCTTATCTCTTATGAGAAGCATTAGTTAGTTGAAGTGTGTGTGTGTTCATGCAAGGTGCCAATCTGTACATTTGACTGAGGTGTTAAGACTATTTATATTGAATGTCATTATTGACTGGTATTTGCTGACTCCCACTCTTCTATTACTTATTCAGTGCTGTCTCTGTTCTATTTTCCTTTTGTCTCACTGCTCTCGGAATTAGACACATTTTTACTCTGGGTTGTTTGGTGATGCTGCTTTCAGTGTCTTTTTAGAATTCTCTCAAATACTTTCTTCAGGGTGGTTTGGTGGTCATGATTTTTTTTTAGATTCTCTTTGTTACACGAAGGTTTTGTTTCTGCATCAATTTTACAGCACAATTTTTCAGAATATAATAAAATTACAGTAAAATTTGGCTTGCAGTTGTGTTGTTTTAAGGATAGGAAAACCTCACTCTCACTTCTGCAGGCCTTTAAAGTTTGCACTGAGAAATCAGCTATTACTTTTTTATTTTATTGCAAGAAGGTAAAACAGGATTACATAACAGAATAACAGCAGAATAACAACAGTTAATCCATTGCATACTGTCATCTTCATCTGGTATCATACTCAGAGAGCAAGACATGAGCATAAAAATTCTCCAGTTGATATTGGCAAGAACCTTCCTTTTCAATGAACTAAGAGACACTAATAGGATAGGTACCTTTTTTTCTCTTTCCCCTTCCTTCCATTCTCCTTTACCCTCTCCCACTCCCTTTTTTCCTTTTAAACAATTATTTTTCATTTCACAGTATCTATTATACATACTAGAATTTATTCACTCTTTCGGTTTCTCACAGGAAGGAGATTATATGATGTTTCCACATAGGGGTCAGATTCATTTCCCTTATGAGTATGGCCTCAAGTTGCATCCACTTACCTATAAAAGTCTCAAGTTTATCCTCTTTATAGCTGAGTAGTATTTCACTGTCCAAAAGTGACACATTTTCTTTATCCATTCCTCGGTTGATGGACATTTGGATTGTTTCCAAGATTTAGCTATGACAAATTGTGCTGCTATAAATATGGATGCATATATATTACTGTGACATGATGTTTTTAATTCTTCTGGGAAGATACCCAGAAGGGGAATAGCTGGGTCAAATGGAACCTCCAAACCTGTTTAGCTTTTTTTTTTTTTTTTTTTTTCTTCTTTCAGGAAACCCCACACTGATTTCTATAGTGGTTGTACTAGACTTCACTCGCACCAAGAGTGGGAGAAGGGTTCCTTTTATCCCACAGCCTCTCCAGCATTTGTTATTGGCTGACTTGTTGATAGCCATTCTTTTCTTCTTGGAGGTGGAATTCCAGTGCTGTATTACTCTGCATATCTTGAATAAGCAGTGATCTTGAATATTTTTCATATATTTACTTGGCATTTATATTTCTTTATTTGAGAGGTGTGTATGCATCTCACACATCTATTTTTGGATTGGACCTTTGAATTTGGGGAGATCTCAGGTTTTTCAATTCTTTATATATTGTAGATAAAAGTCCTTTGTCTGAGGACAGTAGGCTAAAATTTTTCTCATTCTGTGGGTTCTTTTCACCCTATTGGTGATTTCTTTTGATGTGCAAAAGCTTTTTGATGAAATACTAGTTGTTGATTCTTTAAAGTATTTCTCATGCAGTTGTGGTTCTGTTCTTGAACTCTCTGCCTACATCTATGTTTTTAAGAGTTTTACCTTTTTCTTCCAATAGATTTAGTGTTTATGTTTTAATATTTTGATCTTCAATCTATTTTGACTTTATTTTAGTGCATGGCGATAGACAATGAGTCTAGTTTTAGCCTTCAGCATGTAGACAGCCAGTTTTTCCAGCACTGTTTATTTAAGAAACTGCCTTCTTGTCAACATGTTTGGCTCCTTTGTCAAAGATACGGTGGCTCAGTGTGTTTGTAGTTATGTCTACATCTTCTGTTCCATCAATCTTCAACTCTGGCTTTTGCCATTACCATGTTGATTTTATCATGGTAGCTTTGTAGTGTAATTTCAAGCCAGGAATTGTGATACCTTTTGCCTTGCCTTTGTTGTCCAGGATTGCTTTTGCTAACTTAGGTCTCTTCTTTTTCTTCTGCTGTTTTGCTAGGCTTAACTTTATATTTTACCTGACATTTTTTTCATAGATTTTAATATCCTCTCTTTGTTCCAGATTTCTGAGATTTTGAAATGAAGTGTGGAGAGGCTCTTTTCTGGTTGTGTTTATTTGGAGTTCTGAATGAACCATTTGGTTAAATGTCCATTTTCATCTGTAAATTTGGAAATATTTAGTTTTTGGCAGTGATTTTGGTAAGTTTTTGTGCCTTCAGTCTTCTTTTCAGTCCTCTAATCTTGATTTTTTTTTTTACTCCTATAATTCTTTTTTTTTTTCAAATGTATTTAGTACAAGGTCCACAGGATGTCATGACACAGATTGGACTCATAGTAATCCTTTTGTTTTCAACCTTCTGAGAGCTGGAATTACAGTTGCATGCCACCATGCCCAGTCTGAGTCACCCTCTCAGCATGCCCCAGGGGTGGACTCAGTATGGCATGCTGGGGATCAAACCCTGGTTCCTGCATCTGCCTAAGCAGGTACTTTAGTCCACTGAGCTATCTGGCCAGGTCTGTTCCTATAATTCTTAAATTAGTTGCTTTAATTTAAAAATTAAATTTTTAATCTGGGAGTTCTTGAATAAGCTTCTAGTGAATCCTTGTTGTTTTTAGGGTATCAACGAGTAAGTGACTTACTACACTGTTCTTGTCCTCAAGTCTCAATATTCTGTCTTCTAGTTGGTCATGTCTACCTGGCATGGCTTTTATTTATTTTTTTTTTCCAAGAGTTCTGCTCGATTCTCTTTCATAATCTCAAATTCTTTACTAAAATGATCACTCATATCCTCCCTTGTTTTAATTCAATCAACCATTGGTGTCCTTTTAAAGCTTGTTGTACATCTTATTAAATCATATATCTTTATATGCAGTCCTCTTTGAGTTCACTGTATGTCTTACATATATATGTTCATTTATGCTTTGACCCCTTCAAAACATTTTAACCTTTTCAAAAAAAATTGTTGCCTGAAATTTCTACTGCTTCAGAGCCCATGAGATCAGCTTTGGGAAGAGTTATGAATTACTTGAAGTAATTTATTACTTTGTTTTCTCATGATTTCTGTATTTTTGTGCTGAATATTTTTGATCACTTGGGCTAGAAATCTATGAACTATCATAGAGATTCCCATCCCTGAAATGCAAAAAAGAGTAACTGCTGGTAATGTTTACTTGAAAAGAGCCAATCATATAACATTGTATAATTTAGATCTAAGTAGCAAGTTTTACACTTTTTTGGTAACCCAGGAATACAAAGGATCAGTAATGGTAGAGAAAACTCTGGGATACAGAAGCAACCAAAAGATAGTGTAGTGGGTCATGCCCACACACTGTACTCTGTAGAACGATTGTGAGGACAATATGCAATATGTCAATTTTCAAAAAAAAAGAAAGGGGAAAAGAAAAAAAAAAGTAATGTTGATTTAAAAAGGTTAATGTTTAATTGTTTGATCAATCTTATATACCTATATGTATTAATCTAAACTGATTTGATGATGAAAATATGTAATATAACCATTGTTAAATTTAAACAATAAAAATATTAAATTTTAAAAAAAGAAAAAAACACTATCTCTGTTAATTAACACTTTGCAAGCCCCTTGATATTCAGCATGTACAATTAAGTCCAGAGCAGTGTTAATAATCATGTTTAAATAAGAATAAATAATATTTACATTTAAAAAAAAACAAAAGATAGTGTAAGAACTCAACAGAAAAAAAATAAATAAATACATGCATACATACATCTGGTGGGGTACCAGGAATAAAACTCAGGACCTTGCATTTTCTGCATCCTCAATCCCCCCAAAAAAGTACCCAAAAGAAATAAAAGTGGGTAAACAAATAAAATAAAATAAATGAAAGAGAAAAAGTAGTTTTCAGTGTTATTTTTATGCTTATTAAGAAGAGCTCTTCTTTTTGGAAGCTGAAGGGCCCAGACTTTGAAATAGTATCTTGTTTTCACTGCTTTTGTTTTTGTTTTTTAAACTAAAGCTATATGAAGCTTGTGAATTGAACAATACATTTCTAAATTTCTTGTTCCAAAAAAGGGGAGAAGAAGAAGAGTTTTGGGAAGGTATATGGAAAGCTACAGGAAAGAGAGATTTTTAAATAGATAACTTTGTAGAGATTGTATTTAATTTATCAAGTTGCATATACCCTATGTTAGAAGATGTCAGAAACAGCCTTTGGTAACAGAGAATATGTAGAAGAGCTGAGAGATTAGGGGAGATATAAAGGGGTAAATGAGGGTAAAGAGGATGAGATTGTAGGTGGAAGGTAAGACAAGAAATAGGGAAATTGTATCAAATTGTTGAATGATTAGTCAAGCAAAGTTAGGTAACACTTAGAAACCACCTCTTTTGGAGTGGAGTGACACACAGGATTTCACTGCATAGAATGCTTTAAAAGCAATGGCAGAGCATTTGTACATGTAGCTATAGCCATGTACAACTATATACAAAGCAGGTCAATCCAAAGAAAAGAAAAGAAAGAAAGAAAGAAAGAAAGAAAGAAAGAATGAGACTTAATGCCAGTTCAAATATTGTAGGTACTTGAATTTAGCAAAATAATACAATTATAGTCCTATAATAGTCCACAATAGTAGTGGGTTATGTCTTAGTTACTCTTCTCTCACTGCTGGGAGAAATACCCAACACTCAAAATGAGAAAAGGAATGGTTTATTTAGCTCACAGTTACTGGAGGTTTCGAGATACTGGAGGAGAGGTTGTGTGGTGTTGCCATGTACAGGATGATCCTCTCCACATCTGTAAGAGAGGCTACCAGGCCTTGGGGAAGGGTGGGGGAGGCATATGCTGTCAGTTTAATAGTTAGCATTTCTCTGGCCCCACCCTTCAAGCTCTACTCTGTTCCTCTGGCCCTGCCTCTCAAGCCACCCAGCACTTACAGCCCCATGATTTACATGAGGCTTTGTGGGGACAACTAGATAAAACCATAGCAGGTTATCTGCAGAGCTGGCAATTGTCAGAAATTGTTGACTTGAGCCCTTTATAGCTCAGCATATTAATATGGCATTAATAGGGCCAGAGAGACAGCTCAGTGATATAAGTGCATGCCTGGCAAGCACAAGATTTCAAGTTGAAACCCTAGTACAGCAATAAAAAAAAAAATGGTATTACTTTTTATACCTCGTGGTTATACTTTTCTTCTGGATAGTTAAGACCAAGTTAAAGCAAGACCTATATAACTAAAAATGTAACTTTTGTATCCAACAAGGTCAGTCAAATCCCCTCAGGATTTAAAGACTTCTCCAAATACAGCTTCTTAAAAGCAATGAAACACCCATCTCTGACAAAACAAAACAAAAAAGAGGATATAAATGAAGGACCACTATGTAGTGAATATATATATATATATGGATAGATATACAGCTACTTTCTCCTAGTTCAATGAGAAAAATGGTTTGTATGAATATATCCTGTCTTCATCTTGTACTCTGAGTAACTACTATAAAAACGACAATATTTAATGTATTATTGTAACTGTCCTACCAACCTGTTTTGAAATTATTTTTATTGGTATTTTTTCTCATTAAAATAAAAAATTGTTTTGAAAAGTCACGCAAACAAAAGAAGAAACAAAAATGCAAAATGCATGAAAATGGCACCATGCTTGGGAGCCTCTGGTGACCTTGGAATGCTAATGGATCATCACCTACAGGTGGCAACTAGGGTTCCCAGTAGAGATTTAGTTGTAGGCTCTATTTGCTCCACCTGGTACCACTCCCCCAGCTTCACATTCGCAGTCATGTCCCAGTTCTGCCCCATCTTTCTTGGCCCAGCAACCTGCGTAGTGCCCCCTGGTAAGCTAGGAGGGAGTAATCCCTTTCCTGCACATCCTGCTGATGGCTTTTCCCTGCCACTGGGCAGAGCTATACTCCTGTTGCCAATGTTCAATCTTGCCTGGGGTTTTAGTGATTTCTGGGGGCCAGCAGGAAGGCACGCACATGTACAGGGTTTGGCCACATTTAAGGAGCTAAGGATCTTAATTCAGATAAGCATAGAGCTAAGAAGTGTTTGCGGGGTGCAGGAGGAACTGCAGGCACTGAGCTCAGTGATGTTTAGAAGGCAGCAGGAGAGTGTCTGTTATGCCACAGCTCCAGAGCCCTTCCTCCACCCTGAGATCCCACTAGCCACAGCCACTGCAAGCCCCTGGGATTCTATCTCACCGTCTCAGTCCCTCACCAGGATGGTGCTCTTTGTCCTTGTCTGTTCTTAGGTGTCCCTGATCCTAACTCAGTCGCTGCCTGCTCAGTGGTTCTCCAGCTTGTGCTTTCCTGAGTCCCTGGGTCTGAGCAGGCACTCTCTTGTGACTGTCCCATTCACAGAGCACCATCTCCCAGCAGCAGGAAAGTTAGGGCAGGGGCACTGAGCAGATCTACTTGGTTGGGTACCAGTCAGCAGCCAGGCAGCTGTTGATGTATCCAGTTTGTTCCCTCGTGGGGATCTGAGCTTTTCCAAAGATGGCTTGGTCACCCGACCCAGGTGGTAAGCAGTGTGTCAGGATCAAGAACTGACCCTGCTTCTTACTCTACCCATCCCTGTTGCTGGATTTCATCTAATAGGCTTCAAGTTGCTTCACACGGTTTTCATTTTGCTTCACCCCCCCCCCACCATATTTGAGTATACCTATAGACCTTGACGGGCATCTTCTGGGCACTGCTGGCCCTAGCCTACCATAATGTTTCTGAGATGTACCCACTGTGAAGGGAGCTGAGGAAAATGAAAAGCAACTGTCACTGGATGAACCCCAAGGATGTTGTCTACGTGCAACAGGCCAGTCACAAAAGGGCACACCTTGTGTGATTCATTTGTACTGTATTCAGCATAGTCTGATTCATAGAGACAAAGTAGGGGCTGGAGAGCAGGCAACAGGGGACGACTGCTCACTGGGTCACAGGGTTGGTTTCATGAGCTGAACAAGTCCTGGAGATAGAGGTGGTGATGGCGCACAGCAATATGAATGTATCGATGCCACTGAACTGCAGCCCTTAACATGGCTGAGAGCCTCAGCTGAACGTGTATTTAAGAATGGGCAGAAAAGCACGAAGGGACACAGCCCCAAGCCAGAGGAAGTGGGGGTTCTGAGAACTTTGAGGAGTCCAGTTGGGGTTGGGACTGCTGGGGCATGGGAGAGGTGGTAGCAAGAACAGAACTGTGAAGGGAAAATTTTTAAGAGTAGAAGTAGATGGTTTTCCAAGGTGTTTTGAGAAGAGTGGGAGTGAAGCAGGAGCTGGGGACAGAGGACCCAGTGGATCAACAAGAACAGTGTGGTTTCGGAATGGAAAACATGCAGTGATGCCCACTGTGGGGCTGTAGGTGAGGCAGGGGCCACAGCGTGTCCTAAGGTGCTCAAAGAGTCAGCACACTTACTCTGTTCCCTTCCACCAGAGAGCTGCCAGCACAGATTAAACCTTACTTGAAGACCCCTGAGCCTGGATGGTCCAGTGTCTACCAGGCCCTCCGATGCTATGAAGTCACCCGTGTCAGCCCTCGGGGAGAAGCCAGATCTGTCCATCATTGACTCTGACACGCTCAACACACATTTCCTTATGCAGGAAGAGGGAAGTGGAGCTACTCAGGATGCCTGGTCTGGTGGATGTTCCCTTGTCTGAGTGAGAAGGGTCCTAGTTGCTCATTCCTTTGCTGAGCAAATTCTTTTTTCTCTGTAATTGAAAGGTCTGACTGAGATTAAGCTTTGACCCAGAAGAACAAAAAAGAACACAATAAGAAATGATTTCAACTGACATGGGCTTCTTCCCAAAGCAATTAGAGCTTGAGTTTAAGAGAACAAATTGGATTTGAGGCTTTCCTTTCTCAGGGAACATTATTTCACTGAGTGAAGGAAGTACAGGGCAGATGGAGGCAGCCACTGTCTTCCCCAGCATCTCTGCCTCAGCCCAAAATACGGGGAGAGCATCTGCCTTGAGGTGGGCTGAGGGCAGTGGGAGAGAACAGTGAGACTGTTGATAAAAAGAGCTGGTGATTTTGTATGTTGAGTGTGCCAGGTAGGCCTTATGTGAGAGCTGAGATGTAGTTTCTCATTTATTTCTCATAACAACCCTATGAATAGATACTGTTTTCACACCTTCTTTCCAAGAGGGAAACAGAGGCACCAGGAAGTTCAGTGACTTGCTGGTAGTTAACAATTAAATGACAGAAGAATCCAGAGCCTGTGCTCTTTCTTTGTTTTGTTTTGATTTTACTTTATGTTTTTAGTACAGGGTTTCACTACACAGCTTGGACTCCTAGCGATCCTACTGTTTTCAGGCACCCCAGCTCTGAGATTACAGGAGTGCGGCACCATGCCTGGACTTGGTCACTGGTTCAGTGCTCCCAGGTCAGGGCTGGTGCAACATGCAGTACCGGGGATCGAATGCCAGCCTCTGTGCTTGCCTTAGTCTGCTGAGCTATCTCACTGGCCCCAGAACTTTCATTCTTAACTGCCCTTCTGAGTCTGTGCTCTGGGAGTAAAGTTAGAGGCAGTTGCCTTCTCCTTCCCAAAAGGTCACGTTGAAAGTAAGTGACCTCAGAGACAACAGTAGTTCAAAAAGAGTAATAGCACATCTGTCCGTGGTTGGGCTCCTAGACTCCACTCGCCACTGCTGTCACTGAACTCTCTCAGCAACCTAGAGAAAGCTCATCTCACTTACAGACAAAAATGCTGATCCTCAGAAAAATTATTTTGCCTAAAATTACACACATTAAAAAAAAAATCAAAATTCAAACTTGCATTGACCCTGACCCTGGGCTTTACATTTTTACCTCTGTCTCAAAGCCATCATTTGTGCAAGTGGAAATTTTGCAGTGCAGAGTTCAAGACTGCAAAGCTAGAAATTGTCCTAGACTGGCCCTTTCCCCAGTCTAGGATTTTACAATACCTACATCCCACTCTCAGGTCAGCCCATGACCAGTAAAACCCTTAGAGCTGAGCAAAAAGGATCCTCCTTGGCCATGCTCTCCTCAGAGACCCAGGAGAAGTATCTACCCATTGTAAGATCTTCTAGAGTGCCACAGGGGACCTGTCAATTCCATGTTCACATAGCTCAAAGTCTATACCTAGATTCTGTACAGGATCTTTCCAGGCCCAGGGCCAGAGGTGTAGCTCAGGACAGGTGTTGGCTGGGGTGCACTGGGACACTGCTGGAGTGAGGGCGTCTGTGCATGTGCACATTAGGGCTCTGTGGTACAGAATGAACTGGAGGTGGTGATAAAGAACAATCTGGGGGTTGTGTGCCAGTGCTAATTCTCCCTGCATTGCCACATTGTCCAGGGAGCTATGAGGACTCCAAGAATTCAATATGCAAACTGGTCTCCTGGGGCCTCATGGTGTGCCTGGGGTAGGAGGATAGAACATTCTGCATCTGTGAAATATTTATTGAACAGTTTATTAACTTGATATTTAACTTTTAAGTAGTGGGCCCCAGTTGGGCTGGAACTCATGAATCTTAAGGACTTAATTTTGTTTCATTGCTCAGATCCTTCTACTCCCTCACTCAACACCCTCCCATGACCTCAGTTCCTATTGAAAGACCACCCTTGAAAAGAATGCTGGATTCTCACCGGCTGAATGTTTAAATCCCCCAATCTAGCCCTAGTGTGACTGATTCTCAATATGTGTCTATGTCTCTAGCAGCCAGCTTCCTTTTTAAATTGCTTGATTATCCAGGATATGTTTGTCCCAACCAGCCAGACTCCAGCCCCGGGATGCTCATGGAAACTCGGGCCTCATCAAATGAGAAATTAGGAAACCTATCACCAGAGTCTTGAAACCACTTGTGGGAGAGTTTTCCCATCTCTTAGCCTATGTTTGTTTCTGTCAAAGTCTCCGTGTCTCAGTCTCTCCCTCTCCTTCTCTCCCTTCCTCTCTGTCTTTCCCTTCCCCCTCTCTCCTTTGAAGATCAGGTTTGTCCACAAAGCAGGAAACATGGGCTTAGGTATCTCAAGCTGTCTTGAATTCCAAGTTCCAAATCCCTAGTACAAGAACTTGCTAGAATATCTTGAATCAGTACCTAACTTGGGCCAGCCAAGAGCTAGGGTCGATTCTTTAAAAATCACTGCTTTGAAAGAGCCATGGAGAGGCAGAGACCCTGGTGTTATTGGGAGGAAGTGTGGTGGCCCACAGACAGCCTCTTATGTGTCTCCTGAGGCTGGACTGCGGAGCTCCATTACCACAGTTCTGTCAGATGACTTGCCTGCCGCTCTCCCATCCTCACTCTCCTTCTCTTCCTTCTTTCTTTCCTCTCATCTCCTCCCTTCCTTTTTTCCTTCTTCCTTCCTTCTTTCCTTCTTCCCTTCCTGATTTGGATTTGAATAGCAGCGTCTCTCCTTATTGCATCTCACATCCAGAGGTATAGGGAAGACATGGTTCCAACTCTCTGTCCAACTTGCTAATGGGCCTAGCACATTACTTTGCTACTTGAGCCTTAATTTCCTCAGGCAGAAAAAGAAGGTGTTTGTTCTCACTTCTGGTCCCCCTTTTCCAAGGCTCCTAAGGTGTCGGCCCATCTCTTCCCACCTTGCTTTTCATAAACTTCCAGCAGCGCATTTCTCTTTGTTCAGTGAAGTAGGTATTCCTTCTTAAGCTTAGTTTTGAGCCATGGTCCTCAGGTTACAGCCTGCCTACTGGTACTATTTTCAGTTGACAGATTTGCACGGATGTGTTTTGCTGAGTACACTGTTCCCTCCATTAGCAAATTCCTTGAGGAGCTGATACCATAATGGGAAATCAGCAGTGCTCAAAACAAAATGATCTCTATAAATCACGCCTCAGAGAGTTCTAGATACCCCTAGATGTATCTTCCCAATTGGTCTGTCTTGATGGGTCAGCTAGAGAAATGTTTGACACTTTCTGCTTTCCGTCCTGTTCCTGTTCCCTCTTATTAGCATCCTACCTTTTCACCAGCCCTGGTGTTGAAGAGTAAAGGTAGGAACCAAGTCCAACCATTATCTTCATTTCTTTGAATCAAAGTGGAAGCTTGTCAGGTGAGATTGGGGTTCCCTGGATATGAGATTATTCATATGAGATTATCTCATTCCCTGGATATGAGATTATCTCATTCCCTGGACATGAGATTATTGTTGAATTAAAGGTATTTCAGGGGCTGGGGAGATAGCTCGGCAGTCTAAGCACTTGCTTAGCAAGCTCAAGGATCCAGGTCTGATCCTGGTACCATGCCTCTCTGGGACAGGAGGATCACTACAAGTCTGAACTGCATAGCGAGCGCCCATACCAAATAAATAAATAAAAGTCTTAAAAAAATTTTTTTTAAAACAAAAGCTTTGGCAGACCTGAGCCAGGGTGCATGTGCCTGTAATCTGAGCACATGGGAAACAGAGACAGGAGAATCTTTTTGAGCTCAAGGCCAGCCTAGCTACAAAGTGAGTTCAAGGCCAGCCTGAACTGCATAGATAAATCCTGTCTCAAAATCAGTTTCAGGTGTTGTTTACCTCAGTTCTTCTCTAATCCCTTTATAGCTTCAAGTCCCTGAGAAGTCACTGGGAAAAGAAGCATTTCTCAAACTGACTTGACCAGGTAACTCTTTCTCCAAGATACATCATATGACACATTAGGGAATGCTGTTTCAAATACAGCTCATCTACATTTGCATATTACTCCATTCAGCCTCTTAAGTGTTGTTTTTGTGTCATCTTTTGTTTTAAAGTTGACAATCTTCCATCTTTTCCAATTCACCTTCCCATCAGTCCTATGAGGCAAGCACTATCCTTAAAAAAAAGGAACTGGAGTGAGGGGTCTCCTCATTTTGAGTCTCATCTCTGGGAACCCACACACTGGCTAGACAAAGCCAGTAACCCCAGTGAGCATATAAAGAAACAGAGAGATACCAGGGGCAGAGCCTTGAGTGGAAGGCACTTCTCTGGATTCAAGACCTATTCTTGTCACATAAACTTGAAGGAGAATTGTGCAAAGAAGTGTGTAGATGTTAGGAAGTGCAAGACTGCATGGGATTTCGAACACTGACACCTGCCATCTGAACAGAGTCCCAGCAGAGTCCGAATCTGTCCTCAAATGAGTCTGAGACTACATCTTCTGTGAGACCCAGATGAGGGGAGGGTAGAGGCAAAGTGCCCCTTCTTTGTGAGTAGAGATGCATGCCATTTCCTCTGATAGAATGCTTTCATACACTAGGCTGCAGGGTTGGTCTTTGCTGAAGCTGAGCAGGTCCTTTCTACCTCCTCTCAGATCTTACCACAGGAGGCCAAAGACTCCAGCACGAATTATCTCACCCAGGAGTAAATGAAGTCATTAGGACCCTGGTCTCTAATCCGTGGTATTTGAGCAAGAGAGCTAGCTACCTTCTTTCCTATCTAGGACAACCCAAGGTAGAGTTCATCTGCTGTGCAGATGCGGGGCACCTAGGTCCTTCTGTGCCATCTTACCTCTTTTTCCTGTTGCTTGTCCCATTCCTTCCCTTTCAGAAGGAACCCAAACCTTTCCCCCACACCTCTGTTTTGAGAATCTTAGAGCCTATTTTTGCATATCTAATTAGAACTTATTTGGCTTGTTGGATATATTGTACTTTTCCCACCTCCCATACTGAACCATGTATTCTGGGCTCCTCTTCCCTTCTCTTCTACCTTTCACCATAGAAAATGTCATAGAAAATGGTGTCATTAATGTGCACTTTTGAAAAGATCATGACACATTACTACAAATTTAAACTTCTTAATTATTGGTTTTGTTTTCCTAGACAACACAAGGCAAGCACAGTGTTCAGGAAGATTCCATGGAAACAGGGAGACAAGGAAACTTTCTAAGAAAGATGAGGCAATATTCTTCATGCACTGTGGTGGTGCACTGCAGTTGGCTGAATAAATGACTCCTTCAAGATGCAAGTTCCAATCCTTGCAATTTATGGATGTGACCTTATTTAGCAAAGGGGTTTGCAGATATTATGTTTAAGATCTTGGGATGGGAAATTAGTCCTTTTTCTTTAGTAGGCCTAAATACTATTATGAGCACCTTTTAGAGAAAGACAAAAGAAGGTAACAGAGATACATGGGGAAAAGATGACAAGAAGGAACAAAGATGTGGCCACAAGACAAGAAAGTCAGGGGCCAGGGATATGGCTCAGTGGTACAGCACTTGCCTGACAAGCATGAGGTCCTGAATTCAAGTCCTAGTAGCAAAAAAAAGGAAGTCAGGGCAGGTACCTCTGCCTTGCTTATAGAATCAAGAAAGGATGCCCTGGAGCCCACAGAGGGAGCAGCACAGCCCTGCCCACACCTTGATTTCAGACTTTGGGCCTCAGGAACTGAGGGGGCAACTGTGTTGTTTTACCCCAGTCTGTGAATAATGCCACAGCAGCCTGGGAAAACTAACACAGACACTCAGCTTTCTCCAGTGGAGCGCATTTGTCTATCTCAGGCACGCAGAGTCCAGGCAGCGCCAAGCCATTAATTATGTCACTTGCTCACTCAGTCCCCATTCCATGTATGTGCAGGGGTCTGTGCTAAACTCAATCAGGGGACACAATTAGGGTTAAGAAGGCACAGTTACCCTCAGGAAGCAGAGTCCAGCACAAAGGAATGCTGTCAATATAACCCTGGAGTTTGAAAGGGTTCTGGTGGGGGTGGGTGGGGGTGCCCGGGATGTAGTCAGGATGTACCCCAGTTCTGGGTACTCCTGGGGAGCTGGCGGCCTGAGCAGAGAGGCTGGGTGGAGACTATACTGCCTTGATCCTGAGTATGCAGGCCTACTTCCTGGCCCTCATCCTACACTTCCTTGAGGTCAGGTGGTTTGTGCGGTGTGATGTGTGATACCTGTGTGTGCATATATTTGGCAGATGTGGTACAGTGTGTGTGTGTTGCATATTTGTGTATGCCTGAGGGTAAGGCTGCCATGACAGGGAAATACAGCCTTGGGAAGCAGTGTCCCTTGGACATCACTCCTGCCCTGGAGCCTCAGCCTTCCCTGCTGTAACAGATCCACAGCCTCTGAGACTAATTACCACATTGAGATCCTCTTCACCCAGCCCAAGGCTGCCATTACCCTCAGGACAGTGGCCTCAGGCTGACAGCCTGCTCCTCCCTGGTGACATAGTCTGGCTGTGACACCCATACCTCTCCTCTTACAAGAAAGAGGTGGCCTTATTAGCTCATGTGGGAATGACGATTTTTATGTGAGCCTCTGTCCAGAGTTGCCCTCAGCAGTCTGAGAAGCCTCAGTTCCCCTTACTGTACCCTCTATCACGATGCAACAAACCACAGTCCCATACGCCACTGATAGGCCACGGTGACTTCTATCATCCCAAAGAGGTCTCTGTATCGTGCCTGTATCATTCCTGTGAGAAGGGGTGTGGAACCTCCTTATGGTGAGAACTCTGCATGGCAGGAAAAGAGGGAAGATGTCAATTATTGGCTACAGTTGGTCCTTGAAGGGGAGTATCAAGTAGGAAACAGGTGGGGACAATGGGCAGGATGGGGCTAGACCACATGGACAGAGGGAGGGGAACCACCAGGGGAAGAGTTCTTTTCCACTTTGTACACTGGCGCCTCTGATTTCCAGGGCTTGATTCTATGGGACAAAACAGATGTGTGTAAGACGTGGAGCATTAAGTCGAGCAAACAGAGGTCCGGCCTAGGCAGGCATTGATCTTCCAGCACTGCAGGCTCCCACAGGACACACACAGTCCTGGAAGCTATTTGCTGCCCAGGGTCCCCCACTTTCCCCACTGTAGGTCCTCCCAACAGGGCACAGATTTCTTATGCTCCTTTGCTTGCAGCTGCTTTCCGACGTAAACAAGAATCTTCTGTGATTAATTATGCTGAATATTCTGCTCTATATTTCTCCTGACCACTCTTAACTCTTTTCTTGCTCTTTCACATTCTTCTCCCTGTCTTCTCTGAGCCCCTCACTGGCTTGGTTTTCCTTTCAGCTGTTTTATCCTTGTTTTCTCTAGCATCTTTTCTTTTTTTTTTGCCAGACCAGGGTTTGAACTCATGACCTTGCAGTCGCCAGGCAGGCACTCATGCCACAGAGCTATCTTCCCAGCCCCTCCTCTGATATCTTTAACTTTGGCTTTCTGAAGGTTTCTGTATTGAGGCTTTGTTAGTCATTCAACAAATTCTATATGAAATGCAAGGCCTATGCTGAGCATTTGAGCTATGGAAAACAAGAGTAAGACTGAGCTCTGGTTCTCCCAAATGACAGGGTGATGCTGAAGATGGAACAGAGAAGGGGTTATGTGCATGCATCAGTAGAGGGCAGCCAATGCTCCCCAGGGGCTCTGTACTTGATTCATTGGGTGTCTATCAGCACCCAAGAGTGGCAGGGGCCTACCCTCTTCACTGATTAGTAATCACTGTTTCAGCTTGGCTTAGGCTCCTGAGTCTCACACCCAGAGCTTCTACATACTGGCTGGTTGTTGGTCCTCTACTGACAGTCAAACTCATCTTGTGCCAAGGTAACCAGTGCAGCTCCCCTTCACCTCCCTTTCCGGGGCTCTATTTTAAAGGACGGCACCATTCTCCACCTGACACCAAAGTCAGAGAGACCTGGGAGTTGGTTCGGACTCCCCCACTGCTTCTCACTGTATCTGCCCTTCACCTACAGCCCATAGTACAGCGAAGGAGAAGCCAAAGCACTCCACAGATAAGGATAAGAAGGCCTCAGTGAAGGTTCCTAGACAGACTGGGTGAGTTAGAGAACGGGGCTGCTGAATTGCTCAGATTGCTTGGCATGATTCCTGTTGGCAGGAATAGAGTAATTCCTGCTTATCTCCATGAGATGTGGGAGGTTCTAGGCTATTTAAATTGCCTTTGGATAACTTCAGAGTCTACCCGTGACACAAGAAGTCCTAATAATTGTGGCCTGAGCACCAAAAACCCTTCCTGACTAGTTGCCTTTGTGGCATGTTGGGGAATGTATGTGCTCTGAGCTGTAGAGAGGGGGAACACAGATGACGTGTGTGGCAGACTCTGTAGCAGAGCCCGCCCAGGGTCTTCTCCTCGGAGCCACACTTGTCTGAAAAATACCCATAGACTGGCAGTAGCCCTGCTTTTGCAGAGCTCACTCCTAGTCCAATCTGGTCCCTAGAAGGGTGCTCAAGTCTTCCCTAGTATTCCTTGACCCAGGGAGGTGTGCACTGTACTGCTGGGGACACTGGAGAGGGGTCCCAGTAAGCCTGCTGTCTGGAGTTAGGCACAGGCTAAGTCATTCAATACTTTTGTTAGTTACATGCAGCCATTCTTTCTATAAATCAACTCCATAGACCTACATATGATCAGTTGGGCTTCTTACATTTTACACCTGCCTGACCCAAGTAGTATAGGGAACTCCTCCCTGCAAAGGACCAGGCTAAAATCTGCAGAAAGGAATTTTAGATGTGTGTGGGTACTCATGGAGCACTCAGAACACAGCAGCTGGGGTGAAAAATCCACCAACTCAACTATGTGTGGGACATACGACATATATGCATGCAACACATGGAAAACAGCAGTGACAGAGTCACTATGTGCTATTCTAGATCTTTTCTTGGGCTGTTAGCAGAAGAAACTATTTATTCCTTGATGTCATCATCTAATTATGGAGGGCCGTTTAGAGCTCTTAACACTAGATCACTCCAATAGGTTTTATGATTAGGTTGACAAATACTTTCTGCTTA
Organism: Myocastor coypus; assembly: GCA_004027025.1. Lineage (NCBI taxonomy): Eukaryota > Metazoa > Chordata > Mammalia > Rodentia > Myocastoridae > Myocastor > Myocastor coypus. The sequence goes on along the minus strand of PVJA010003953.1, from coordinate 29,934 downwards.
ATTTTATCAACCTCAGGTTGATGAGCTATATTTAAAGCAGTTTTCTAAGTGTATACAAGTACTAACAAAAATATTCATTAAGTAACCATCTTCTAAATTTTCAAATAAAAGTAACAAGGCAAAATGCTTATTCTTATTTGATTTGTGTGTGTGTGTGCGCGATTCCAGGAATCAAACTTGGGACCTTAGTTTTGCCAGGAAGGCATTTATGCCACTGAGCTTGTTCCCCAGCCCTAAAATACTTGTGTTTAGCAGGGTCAAAAACTCTTACACAAATCTTACATCATTTAAAAAGCACTGGGCCAAGCTGGGTTTGATGACATGTCTGTAATCCCAGCACTCTCAAAGAGGAAGAGACAAGAGGATCATGCAACGTTCCAGGTCAGCCTGGGCTACATGAGATCAAGGTCATCATGAACCACACAATAAGACCCTGTCTCAAAAACCACGATCAACGACAAAAAGCACTGGGCTGATCACGGCAGCCCATTAGACTATATTTTTTTTACTCTGGGCCCAAACATAGTTGTAAGGAGCATTTCATGGGGCAATTGGACCTGGTTGCACTATGTATTATGTCAATGAGGGGGTTCTTGGGTGTGACAATGGCCTCTGTTTCAGAAGAAAGTCCTCATTCTGAGAGAATTTGGTAAAGATGTGAGGCCGAGACTTATGGTGGCTGGTCGATGGTCACTGCAGTATTCATTTAGCTTTTATAAATGAAAAAGTAGGAACATTTAAAAAAACACTCATCTGGTGCTACTGTTTGAAGGGGAAAGAGATCATAATAAAGGAGCTTTTCAGAGTAACTTTCTTAGATTACTGTGAAAGTTGTCAGTAAATGGAGTTGTGTCAAGTCTTATCCAAAAAATTAAAGAGCCCAGAGGTCTTTAAAAGGGGATCACTGACATGTATACCTGACAATAAGAACTATAACAAAAGAATCTGTCAGGACATCTGTCCAGCAACTCTGTTCAACCTTGGACTGGCATCACATTGATCCCTGGACATCCTGTGGCCAAGGGTTACTGATTCAAAGAAAATCAGTCCTTATTTTGCCTTTAAAGTTTCCCTTTACTGTGTCCTCCTTGAGTATACTAAGGGTTTCTATGACATGTGTGTTTTACATCATGATCTACTTATTTCCAAATAAACACCATTATTCTTTAGCTGGTCTGTTTCTTGGTTAAACTGACAGTAGTAAACCAGTTGACAAATTCTGTCAGTAGTTAGCACATCTTTGGAACTGCGAAAACACTGCCCTTTGCATCTGAACTATAGTCATGATTCTCCAGAGACACTGTTGGCACTCTCTGGCTTTCAGAATGTTCCCAAGCCCAGAGTGGACAGCAAAGAGGTATCCCTAGGTGCCAGCAATAATAAATAGACTCTGAGTTTCCACTAACCCACAATGTTTGGTTCACTATGCAGGAAGAAAGACATGCTCTGACTGCCTGGTTATGTTCATTCAAAAAGGTCCACTCTTACACAAGAAAAAAGGTATCCGAGTAGTTTATGCATATGTACGTACGTACGTATGTATGTATGTATGTATGCATGCATGCATGCATGTTTGTGAGCTGATGAGGGACACACCTTCACTGGGTGCCCACTCCACTCATAGCACAAAATGAGGAAAAAAGGTATCCAGGCAAGTGCATCTGTGTGTGTGTGTGTGTGTTTGTGTGTGTGTTTGTGTGTGTGTGAGGGGGGGAAGGAGGGAGGAGGGAAGGAGGGGGAAAAGAGAGAGAAAGCTGATGAGGGCCATACCTTCACTGGGTGCTCACTCCAGGTCACAAGCATTACTATCTTGTACACATTCCTTCCACCTTCAACAGCCATCTATGAAGGACAAACATTTACAGAAGACACCAGATGGAGGAGGCTGGGGCTAATATTACTTTTAAGTCAGCATGCTTGACTTAGAAACCAGTAAGCACTTGATTTACTGTCCCCTAGCCCCTCTGTAGTAGCCCTGGATGCTTGGGGGATTGTTTCTCCTCTTTCTGCAGTGTGAATCTTGTTGACCACAAAGGCAGAAGGCAACTAACTAAAGGTGCATGTCAGTAGCACTATAGCGTCAATGTACTTTGCTCCTAAGAGTTCCCAGGTGAGGTGATATTGAGAAGTGTGCACCTGGTCTAATGGCCAGCTTTAGTAATAAACTTTTTTTCCAATTAAAACAAAACAAAACAAAACCTCTTGCTAAACAGAGCATTTGTACAACCTGGCATACATCTGAGGCACTCCAGGTGAGCACAAGGTAGGTATCACAGTTTAGGCCAATTATGTCTCATAACCAACATAAGAGTATTTTTCCCACATCAAAAATGCAGTTCTGAGGTCTCCAAATAACTATAATTAGGTGAGCCACTCTTTGAAAATACTCATATTTACATAGTGATGCTACAGAAATTTGTGACACAAGCCAAGCCTGATACCACATGCCTATACCGGGACTGGGAGGGGCTTAGGCAGGAGGCAGTTTGAGCCCTACCTAGGCAAGTCAGGGAGACCTAGTCTGAGAGAGAGAGGGAGGGAGGGAGGGAGGGAGAGGGGAGGGGAGACAGACAGACATAGAGAGACAGAGAGGTGGAAGCCAGGGAGCTCAGCTGTCTAAGCACCTGCCTGGGAAGTGCAAGGACCTGGGTTCAATCCCTAGTATCACATGCTGTGCCTGCCCCACACTGAGGGCCACAAAACCAGGCGTGGTAGCACATGCTTGTAATTTCAGCACTGGGGAGGCTGAAACAGGAGGATCACTGAGTCTGAGCTACATTGTAAGACCCTATACCAAATAAATAATCTTTAAAAAAAGAGTAAGCGCAGCACAGGGAGGGTAACTGGGAATGTAGCTCAGTGGTACAGATGAGTGCAATACCCAGAAAATTTGTAAAATTTAATGAAGACTAATTTAAACCAGACATTTGATGGTTCCTCCATTACTGACAGGTTTTATTTTGTGATTAAAAGGGGACTCTTCCCATCGTTTTTTTTTTAGGTTATCTTTTGTTTTTATGTTACTATTTGGATTTTAAATATTCTCCCCAAAAGGCCATGTGCTGAGGGCTTGAACACCACCATAGGAGCTTAACTTTTAGGAAGTAGGGACAAGCAAAAAGAAACCAGATCCTGGGGCACATGAAGGGACTATAGGGACCCTAGACTCCTGTGTCTGCTTTCTAACCCATGAGGGAAGCACTTTCCTTTGCCACAGCTTCACCACGGGCCAGAAGTTGACAGAGCAGAGCCTTAGATTGAAACCTGAGTCAGAGTCAAGAATTCTTTCTCCTCTTAGACAGATTTTCTCAGGTGTGCTATCACAGTGAGAGAGCTGATACGACCTTTGCAGCTGTAATTACTTTCATCTCAATGGGTGAACTATCACTGACTACACATTTGTCTGTCTATAAATTAACAGGAGCATAAAACCTACCAGAAAGAAACAAAAACAAAAAGAATGTAAGTGGTAATTTTAAAAAAGTATAAAGTAGGGAAATTTAACTGACAAATAGTTAAAATTCTTAATTTTGATATTATCATCTAAATATCATTAAATGAGAATGTATAAAGCAAGCAAACAATTAATGGAATACAGACAATTTTTTAAATGTTGACATACATCACACATACAAATGACCAGCTATTTGGCTTAGGAATATGGGTTTTAAAATGTGAGTTACTTAGGGCTGGCCAAATAGCTCGGGCTGGCCAAATAGCTCAGTGGAATAAAGCGCCTACTTAGACAGACACAGCAGCCGGGGTTCGATCTCTGGTCTGCTGTGCCAACCCTGGCTGGTCCCATCCCAGGGTACCCTGAGATCACGATTGAAACTGGGCATGGTGGCGCACACCTGTAATTCCAGCACTTTGGAGGCTGAATGCAGACCCTGTGGACCCTTACAAACAAATAAAAGTAATTAATTACCAAAAAATAAAATGCGAGTAGCCTGAGTTGGGGTATCTATCCCCAACTGCTACTTAAGTGTCATCTTGTACATTCCTAAACCTCACGTCATGTCTCATGGGTTGCCTGGAAGACTACTCTATGGAAAGTGCGCAGTAGCTATTCTGTACTGAGCCTGGCCCAAGTGAACAGATCAATGCATCTGAGGACACATCCGCCTAATAGAAGCAGCACAGCCACTGAGGGCAGCAAGCCAATTTTTTGTAACATGCAGTATCTCTGCCCCACACCTGCCTCTCATGGTGCTTCAATTATGCACTCAGAAAATAATAAGCAGATTGACAAGATTCATGGTAGCATTATTTAGAATGGCAAATACCTAATCCATCATAGACTGTGACTGGCTAAAATATTTCTAATTATGTTCTTAAAATAGAATGTAGCAGAGCTGTGAAGTTGTAACACTGGACCATACTTAGCAATCATTTCCCTGGTACGCTGCTGTAACACTAACACATATAACCATGCCCAGAGACATATCCATCACCAGGTGGGAAAAGGCTGAAAGGACTTAACACTGTTAGATGTTAATAACTGCCTCCCCTGTGGTAAAATTTTACACTACATTCACTTTGTTATTTCAAAACTGTTAACATCTAATAATGCTAGATCCTTGGCCTAATTTCATTTCTGCTACAATAATTCTTATTCCTTCCATCCAATCCCATTTTTAAATCAATAGCAAGATAGCTAGTTTAGAAATGACAACATAGAATGAACTTTATTTTAAAGCTCATAAAATCTTCACAATCAGTTACAACAAATAAACATTTCTTCCATTTCACACTTTCACATAACAATGTACTGTGCAGTGAGAGATAATTCTGAAGTTTTGTTCTGCATGCTGCTAAATAGCTTTTGCCTTATTCACTGAATTTTTAATATGAAAGCAAAATCATTCTACTGGATAGAATTTTTGAAAGCCCTTTTGAAACAGACTTAAGTCTTGTCTATAAACATCCACACCCACACACATGCTGAAATGGAGAGCAAAATGCAAGAAAACTACCTTGGCAATAACAAATGCTAACAGATTTTAATCCCAGCCCTCTTGAACAAGCAGTAGTTTGTTTCTCCAAAAGACAAAAATCAATTTCATCCTCAGTGATGCAAATGGTTAATACTGCACAGAAGCTTAGTTTGAATTCACAATTCCACAGGAATCTGAAAGTTACCAAGGCAATTTTCCCTTTTAGGGTCATAAAGACTACAGACTTAAGCTTTATTCTTTTTCCATATAATACACAAAATGTCTAGACATCCTTAAAAAAGAAAATATAAATAGTCTCAGTATGTTATGTAGAACCACATACTATGGCAAAAATATTTCATTAATTGAAGGAATAAGCCAATTTAATATCACCTTAGTCCAAGTCCATATTAACAGAACTCTTTTCATTAGGGTAACATTCACCATTCTGATGTGGAGGTTCAGCACCAAAATTATTTTTGCTTTCTAAATCTTCTTCCTTTTTATCAGCGTTTGGGCCATTTGGAGTTCTTTCCAGTTTGGGTGATTCGATTTTTGGTTTGGGTTGTGTTACAACAGGTTCGCAAACATTGTTCAATTCCTAAGAATACAGAACTGGTCATTAGATTAACTAAGGCCCATGCTCTTCATGTACATCTACTTCCCCACAAAGCAACCCGCTATCTTTCTACCAATTACATAAAAAAAACAAAACAAAACAAAAAAAAAAAAACCTATTTTCTCATTATACTTGGCAAAACCAGTCTGAAGCTTCATCAAGAATTAACTTTCTCCTCTAATTAATCAGGGGCTTCTAAGTACTTAGAGGTAACAAATGAGTTCAATTCCAGGAGTATGATTCCAAGTGAACTCATTCATAACTCTGACAAAGTAAGTCTCATATGAACCTTGGGAAAATTCACAAGAGCTGACTGCCACCTTATCAACAAGTAAATGGTTCAGAGACGTTAAGTAATTTCAAAATAAGAACAGTGAGGGAAAAAGAGAATTCATGCTCCCAGCCTGCCACTTTAAAAATCCATTTCCCCTTAGCTTCCTTAACATCTCAGTAGTCTCCAAACAAAGAGCATTGCTCATTTTTCTCCCCAGCTTCCTTCAACTATCACCCTCAGCAAGACCCTCCCCAGGAAAACACCAACCTGGGTCTGCTCCACAGCTCATCATTTTCTGTCCCTGCTGCCCTGCTTTCTCCCCCAACCCCACGGGACACAACACCACCACATGACAAGTACATATGTACTGCCGCTGGTCTCTCTCCTCTGAGAATGGACTGAGTGCTACAATTCATTAAATATTTATAGATTCAATGTACAAACAGAATGTACACTGAATGTTTAGTTACTTAACAACTGTTCGCCAACAAGGGGCTAAACAAAAACAGACAGCTCAACCGAATGGGTGAACACTTAAAATTTAACAAACTTAAGAGGTCTTCTACACTTTTACTATAAGCCAATCTTAGCAAAGAATTACAGGAATAACTGCTATGTTGAAGGCTCAAATGGCTTAAAGTTGGGACTATGAGAGAATCCAGTAATAAATGAGACATTAACACTAACCTTGATTTTTGCTTTTATTTCATGAGCACATACAACTGGATCCTGATCAAGATTCCTTTTAGCCTGAGCATTCATGGCATTATTCATCCACTCCATCACTTCATTAACAGACATTTCGACTTTTTTCATTTCAGACTCATCAATGTGGTTATATTTCTCATCCTAAAAGAGAACAGGCTTTTATAAAAAGTCTGATTTGACTGAACTTTCCATTCATTAAGTTCAAATTTATTTCTACTCTCAAACACCAAAATTTCCTCTATGAAGAATACTTTGTGCTGGGCAGAGTAGCACACACCTATAACCTCGGCACTTGCAAGTCTGAGGCAGGAGGATCACAAGTTCAAGACCAGCCTGGTCTACATAGTAAGTTCAGCACCAGTCTGGATGATGTAGTGAGACTTTGTCTCAGTAAATCAAAACCAAACCAAAGATTATGCAACTAGTGATATAGCTCAGTGGTACAAGCAGATGCTTGCCCTGGCAAGGGCAAGGACCTAGAGTTTGATTCCTGGTACCAAAATAAATAAATAGATAAATAAATACATTTTTAAACACTAGAAGGGTTTTTATTCAGTTTGAAAACTTTGGCCTAAGTATTAGTTTTCTGCACTATAGGCTGCCCCCCAACACAAGCTTGTGTGTGCATGTGCACACACAAACACTATATATAAATATTTTTTAAAAAGCACTACCTTGTTTCTAAAGTCAGCAGCTATTTTGGCATAGTGCTGCAGCCTCTGTCCCAGTTCTTCTAACACTTTTGGTCGTTCCTCAGCTTCTTGAAATCGGACTTTAACTGGAGTGCCAATTTTCTAAAATAAAATGTAATAAAACAGTATCTGTCATACTTAACAAGCCTATAGTTTAAAATACAAGTACTCCTTTGGAGGGAGAGAGTAGAGCTTACCATTAACTCTTCCAGCTTATCAACATATGCTTGCTTAGCCTGGTCCTCTCCTTCTTCATAGAGCCAGTCTTCAGTCTCTGTGAGGAGCCTCAAAAAATTCTGATGTTCCTATATACAAAACATAACAAAGTTAGGGGCAATCTTACTTAGAAGCTTTACATCTTAGAAACTAAACAGCGTGTAGCTAACCTCATCTGGAAAGGCAGTTTGTGCTAGATTCTCTTCACCAAAAATACTATTAGTTTGCTCTATACCAGTGACGGCAAAGACTGAGTACCCAATTGCAACTCAAAATCCACTTATTTATCTACTGCAAAGTGTCAAGAATGCAATTAAATCTGAATACTGAGGTTTTAGTTTGGAAAACACAAATCTATGTTAATAGCTTTTATCTTAAAAACAAAACACCACCACAGTAACAAGTGCCATAGATTTGGCACAACTGCAAGTCTATATAAACTGTTTCACAGGACATATCAACATGTTCTGTACCTTTTCTGTTTTGCTACTAACAATATTTGACTTTTTTTGGTAAACTACTTCTGACTTACAATATTATAATACTAGTCCAATGTTAAGACAATCCATACAATAAATATTTTGGTTATGTAAGAGCAATTACCTATTCTCTAAAATAGTTGCATTGTAATAATGTGTTTCTGTTCACTCCACTTTATGAAAGGCTAGCAAGGAAGCTGTAGAAACTTCTAAACCCATTACAGAACACGTGAGGAAAAAAGTCCTTTGCTCTACAATTCAGGTAATATATACACTTCTCTCAGACCCTGGGAAATCTAGCCTATTAGGTCTACCTTTATGACTTCAGCCACAGGACCCAAGAAATGCCAGGGCAGGGCTAAGGAACTGAATTACATTACTAGGTAGCCTAGTAATCTTTGGACTGCTATAAACACCTAACTTTTAAGCTTAAATGACTTTTGATTTCAGAATTAGTCTCTAAGCCAGCCTAACTGTTATCTAGCCAATAACATTTTTCTCAAGCCTTCCACAGTTGTGCTTCTGGGATTTACTCAGGGCCATAAGAACTGCAACTGCCATGGGAGCAGCATCATAAAACTTAAGAGAAACTCCAAGGTTTAGCCTCATAATGGAGATGCTATACATTCTGATTTTCTTTTTCTCCAAAGTTAAAATACTAGAATAAAATAAACTGCTCAACTCTAGTGATCCTCTCTCATGGTAATTTTATTTAATTTCTATTTTTAAATTATTTTAACTCAAACAATCCTTAAGTGGGAACATCAAGTTTCATCATTAAATGCCTTATAACACTATCTGAATAAAAATAACATACCTGCTCACATATGAATTTCTCATATGGCCCACACAGCTTATCTCTGAACTCATACACATATTCCTCCACTGCGTTTTTAGCATCATTTCTTTCTTTCTCCAACTTATCCTGCATTATCATCTTCCCCTGTCAAAAAACAGACGTTTATTCCAGTCCTTTAATAACTCAAATTAAATCTTTGCGACATACTATCATACCAAAAAAAAAAAAGAAAACAAAAAAAAAGTATGGGGCCTGGCGGGATGGCTCAGTGGTCTAAAGCGCCTGCTTGGGAAAGCTTGGATGGCTGCAGGGACCGCGGTTCAATCCCTGGCATCACATGCTGCGCCAGCCCTGCCCTTGGGATGGGCTGAGCCAGCCATAAAAATGAGTGAATAAACAACAAAGGTTCTGAAACAAGAAAAAAATAAATAAAAATAAAAATTCTTAAAAAAAAAAAAAAAAAAGTATGAAATCCCAAATTATACCTCATAAGACATCCTACAAATTCTAGGTCAAGTTCACTTTATAATACATGTAAAATAATTTATTCCTTAATACATGATAGTAGATTATGTAACTTTCATACAAACCCAGTGATTAAAAATAATTCTGTACCTAGTTACACGGTTACATGTTGGGATTAACATGGCTAATATATAATGGTCAAATCAATTTGTACTATCTTTTTGTTTTTTGCAGTACCTTAAAAAAAAAAAAAGGAAAGAAATGCTGTGTAATTTACTGTTCAATTTCTAAGCACAATATTTCTATCTCAGTAAAACTAAAAACTGAGTATCAAGCATTTTACATATTAAGAATTTGATTTGACCAAAAAAAAAAAAAAAAAAAAAAGACTGGGCGTAGTGGCACGCTCTATAATTACAGCTCTTGGGAGACTGTAAACAGGTGGATCACAAGTCTGATCTAGTAGTGGGACCTTGAACACCTTGTAGACCCTTCCCTAAAAATACAAAAGAATTCAGTATCACTAAAGACAAACCCAAAAAGCATTACTTTAAAATAGCTATTTTATGTGACCTCAATTCCACTGAACCATCTCTAGTGTTATGTTACCATTCAGCTTCTTCATGAGAACTCAGGGAATTTTATACCAAGCAGAATAATCTATGACATATATCTCAAATTTAAGTATACAAAATAGCAAATCTTGCCACAAACTGAACAATCCATTAGTTTGGCTTACTCCTACCCTTAAAACCACGCACAAGGAGTGCTCAAAATACATGGTGCATTTCCAAATTTTTATTACTGGAAAAAGATACATTGCCACGAATCCTCAAAATACTCCCCCTTACTCTGAACACTCAATGCCACAGTTCTTGCCATTTACAGAAGCAGCTGTGAAGTCATCCTTCAGTAGTGTCTCTGTGCAGTACATGAATGCTGAGCTGAGTGCTACCCAAGAGAAAGCCAGGCACTACAAACATCATGGTGCATGCTCCTCTCCCTTTATGTATATCCTCATCTGTCTTATTCACTGACTCTAGGACTATGCAACTTCTGGTCTTCCCCAAAGTCAAATGGACCATGAAAACTAAATGTTTTCAATCAATTTAGGACACTGACACAACCGCAGGAGCACAACTAAAGACACAAAACAGAACCTCTAGATCTGCTTCACAAAGTGGCAAGAACAGTGGGATGTGTGAATTGAGAGGCAGTACCGAGAGGACGATTAAGAGCAATAGATGTTACTTAATTAGATTTTGAAATTTAATGTTCACTATATTTTTTCAATCACTTCCTAAAGACTTAAAATATGAAAAAAGTACAGTCATGTCTATTAGAAATATAGTACAAACATTAAAATCAAAGCAAAATGTATGACAAAATAAAAACAACTGGTTGAATTACCTACCTCTGTCTCAATGTACATGTTAAGAAGGTCTTTCCCTAGCTGCCAGACCAAGTTGGCTTCAATAGGTAGCTCAACATTCACCACCTTTATCTTGGGTTTTTTAGCTTCTGGTGGTTGGTCAACTTTCTTTTCATTTGCCTTAGGAAGAGGGGTTTAAAAAAAAAAAAAACAGAGAAACTCTTCATTCTTACAAATCAGAACAAAATCAACTATTTTTACTAAGGACTTACACGAAAATAAAATTCCTAAATTTATCAATTTGAAATCATCTAAGAGCTTGCCTAATACCTAATTCTTTATTTTTGTTTGTTTTTTGTTTCAGTATGGGGAATCAAATTCAGGATCTTGTGCATGCCAGGCAGGCGCTTGTGCCGTTGAACTGTATCCTCTGCTGCAAGTTCACCTAATTCTTACTGTCCATTTTAAATCAGAGCTGTAGTTAACTTATATATTCCCTATTTTCTATAATGAATTTCTAAGAGTATTTTCTCAGAAAGTTAATCTTGCTTCATGTTCTTATTTACGGGCCTTCTTAAAACTTTTTAATCCCTTCAAGCATTTTGTAATTTCAAAGTCAAATTTTTCCAACTATCCATACCCTTCATAGTCTAGAATTTGACAACCTAACAAACTGATGAAGACTAAAGATAATAGGATTTTACCAATTCTGAGAATTTATATTTTACTGCATATATCTCAGCATTATGCCTACTTTAACTACAAATAGCTCAATACTGAGTACCTTCTAAAACTTGTACTAAGCTTAAGAGATTATATATATATTACCATACACATACTATTCATACTATCTGCCTTTGAGTCATACCATTTCTCATAGCAACTCTGCAAGGTAAAAAGAATGAAAATGTCTTCATGTGTTAAGCAAACAGTATCATGCAACAAATGATAACACAGATTGGACATCCCTAATCTGAAAAGCTCTAAAATCTGAAACTTACTGAGGATCAATACAATGTTTGCCACAGTGGAAAGTTCCACAGCTAACTCCATGTGATAAGTTAGGCATACTAAAAATATTTTATAGGGCCCAGCAGGATGGTTCAGTGGTCTAAAGCACCTGCTTAGGAAAGCTTGGGTGGCTGCAGGGAAGGCGGTTTGATCCCCGGCACCACATGCTGTGCCAGCCTTGCCCTCAGGGCAGGCTGAGCTGGCCATAAAACTAATAAATAAACAAAAGTTCTGAAACAAGAAATAAAATAAAATAAAAAATTCTTAAAAAAATAAAAAATAAAAATATTTTATAATATGACCTTTGGCCTATGTGCTAAGAAAAATAAATGAATTTAGTAAATATTTAATTCCCCTCCCCATCCACAATTCAAAATATTTCCAGTCCCAAGCATTTCAGGTAAGGATATTCAACTGCAGTTTACTGAAGGTTTTTCAAAATATGTAAATACAGGGGAAAAGAAATTAACTGTCTCTTGTGGCCTTTAATTTTGCAAGGTTTTCTATAGATTTCTGCTTCCCCTGGTTCCTGGCACAAATAACAAGGCAACTGAGGAAACTCAAAACTATATGACAAATTAGATGACAACCAAGGTGTATATGATGTATTGTGACTGATTAGGATAGTTAAAAAAAAAAAAAAAAAAAAAAAAAAAAAAAAAAAAAAAAAAAGACTAGTCCCTGAAACCCAATAATCACTGCCATTAGAAAAAATGAGTTGTAGTACACTTTAATCAAATAAACTAGCACTAAACAGCTCAATGGCTTGACTAAAAAAAAGGACAGCGATAAGACACAAATGCACGTTTTCCAGATTTAGGTCTCACTGTTCCTTGGCAATTAAGCGTCTGCTAAATGCTACAATCACAGGGGCTGGAATCTATACAGCTAGGCCAGGATATTTCTGTATCTTTCCCTCTAGTGCTTATGCTAACCCTCCAATGTAGTATGCAAGTCCTCAGAGCAGAATCAGCAAGAAAATAGAATCAGATATTACCCATACCTAACAGGACACTAGTGTGCAACAATTATGAAGAACAAAATGGATGACGGATATGAAAGCAATTAAATCAAAGAAAGTTGGTACAAAAGCTTAGTCAACTACTAACAAAACTGACATCACAAAAATGTAATCCAACAGGGAATGGGTATATTTTGAAGGGTTAAGACTAGTAGTCTTACCTATAAGACCGTGTATTTCTACCCAATGTCATACCCATGTTATATTATCCACAAAAGTAATGGTCCACTCAAAACTAAAGGTCCTAATGTTGAAATCAAGTAGCTATTTTTCTAAATAACAAGACCATATAATTCTTACTAATAAAAAGGAAGGTTGCTTTCAAAAATCTGTTAGAAGTTACAGTTCATATTAAGAGCTCTTGAATCAATCAGAATATAGACAAATTAAAAACCAGGACCTCTTACCTAGCTTTTGACCCCATCCAACAATTCTGTAATTTGCCTGAGGGTTAAAAACCCTATTTTCAGAATGTGACAAAAAAACAAACAATCATAGGTAAATAATTTACATGCAACTTGCACGACAAAGAACTTTTGCAAAGTATAGTTATCTGAAATAACAGTGGGCACTTCTTGATACCATTTGACCATAAACCTTTAAAATTTTAACTGGAAGCTGTCACTTTTCAAGGGACACAACACCACTATGTAACTGAATTTCCAACACCTACTATGGAAGAGGGCAAAGGAATATAATTAGGTTATTACCAGATCATGGTTTAAATTTCATAGATGGCTTGAAGAAAAATATTTACTAGACTCCTATAGCCCATGTGTTTATTCTTCTGATTAATCTAAGTGAAAATTAATAACACAACACTGGAACATATTTATTTATTTATTTATTTTTTGTCTTTTTGAGACAGGGTCTCGCTATGCAGTTGAGGCTGGTCCTGAGCTCACTTTTGTAGCCCAGGCTGGTCTCGAACTCGCACCAATCATCCTGCCTCAGCCTCCCGAGTGCTAGGATTACAGGCGTGCGCCACCACGCCCGGCCATATTTATTTCTAACTAGCATTAGCAGATACTTCTGCCCTTCAGAAGACAACAAATGTTTTGCATTGATCTCTTGTTAATTGGAGTAGTAGTTAATCAGGAGAAGCTTTTAGGTCTAAAGGAGAACATTCAATTACCTTAGCTGAACTCAAGTACATCTAACTGATTTGAATGAATAACATGTAGAAAATTAACAGAAAATTCCATATAGAATGAAATCATTTGGAGCTTGCTCTTGAAACTGTGGATTTAACGATTACATGTTGAGACAGTGTCTAATGGAATGAACTAGAAGAGTCACTCACTTTGTCAGCATCTGGGTTTTTGTTTTCTTCTGAGGTAAGTTCAGATGAAGGGGGAGACTGTGAGGTTTGTTGACCATCAGTTTGTACCTGGGGCTGTGTTCCAGCTTCACTGTTGTCTTGCTGGACATTTTTCTGAAATGAAAGCCCAGGCACAAAGGATGTAGAAAGCAGGTGTACTTGTATAAATTTAAAAAGTTATAGGGCGCCAACGACAGTACACTCAATTTCTGAAATCTTAATAGGTGGGCAGAAAAGGTACTGAATAAAAGCAAAATGAACACAAAATACTTGGAAACGTCTTAGAAATTTTAAACCTGCAAGAAATTTTGTGAATGACAGTAGTTAACAAGTAACACAGGTAGGCATTTGATTGATGTGGTGACAATCAAGAACTTCCCTTTAAGAAGCTTTCACCTAACCTTGTACTGGTAACTAATTCTCAAGAGTTAAGATCTAGAACCAATTAAGAACTAGAAGCCTCTTCCTCAGAAACAAACTTCCACAGCCTACTTTCATTAGCAGCCACCATGTATCTCAGCATTATCTCATTATATAAAATGGCCAACTGTCTGCTATTCCAGGGCTTATGATTTCAGCTTACAGATGCCTTAAAACTGTCCCACTTTCATGTTGTCCATCAGTCATTTTACCTCAGAGGTTCTCAGAATAAAGAATAAATGCTATAGGTTACTAATTAAAAATCTGGTAATGGGAAGGAAAATAAACCCTGAAAGTGTTTTTTTTTTTTTTTTTTTTTTTTTTTTGGCAGAACTGGGGATCGAACTCAGGACCTTGCACTTGCCAGGCAGGTACTTTTGCCCCTGAGCTATCTCCCCAGCCCAGTCTTTTGATCTTATATGTTAGTAGCCATCAATCCCCAAATCAGTGTTTGCTATCTTTTTCCATCATCTGAAGAAGCCTGCAACATTCTATTCTCTGCCCACTTTGACATCTCTTGTGTTTTTCAAGCTTCAACAATCTAGACAATCAAGTAATGAAAAGCAAGGCATTGCTGATATCCAAAAGGTAGTTAGGGAAGTATATGGTACCAGTCACTTACTACTGTGAAGAGTAAGTTGTACCTAGACAAAGGTACAACTGAGGGTCAGAGGTTAACACTATTTCCTGTCCTAACAATGGTTACCAGAGTACTTGACATGTTTCTCATATGTTATGTCAAATGCTACACTGTCTGCTTCCTCAATCAAGCTATTACTGCTTATTTCCCCAAAAGAAAACTGTAATAAATGTAGTGTGTTGAGCTTCCAAAAATTCTTTGGTTAACCATGTAGAACCAGTACTCATACTAATAGAAGTATAACTTAAGCAGTAACTCTTTCTAGACACTGTGCATACTTCTCTTCCTGCCTCCCACAAAATAGAAAACAATGTTAATAAAAGTTCTTCAACAACAAAGCCAATTCTGTTACATAACTATCCAAAAAATAAAAGTCAGCTTTAATACCTCACCAATTAATACAGTTGTGTTTGCGTCTTAGCCATCAGTCAACAACTGATTTAATATAAGGGATTTAACCTACACAAATCATTATATACGTGTGTGTATACATATATATATATGTATATATACACACATATATACTCACACACACACACACACACACACACATATATAGATATATATATATTTTTAAGTGAGCAGAACATATTTATTGAGAGAAAAAAAGCTCCTGTCCAAGAGAGGGACAGGGAGGTCCTGAGTAGGTGTCCCCCAAGAACACAAATCATTATGAGTAACTCAATTACATAGAATTTAGTTATAAGTACACATGTCTAGCAAAAATTCTTTACATGTAATTCTGATCAAAATTATAAGAAAAATATTCCATCCCCCTTTTAACTTGGAGACAAGTTTCTAAAAAAAAGCAAAAATCTCTCCAGTAACTTACATCAGTGTCTGGGTTATCTGATGGTCTTTGATTTGGACACTCCATGTCTGCTTCTATAGAAGACACTTCATTCTCTTCAGTGACAATTTTCTCTACCATAGATGCTGTAGAGATAGTGAAAATGCCATGCGTATTAACTCGAACTTTGACCTTCACTTTTGATTTCTCTCCATCTTTCTGTGCAGAAACATTTTGAACTATGAAGCAACCTGGAACAAAAAGATACGGACAACTTTAGAGGTGACACTAAAGCACTGTAAAGACAGATAAAAGTACAAGTTGACGTTTTGAAAGCATTATTTCAAAACCTAGTACCTTTTCCCAACTAATCTGAGTTGCATATTATAAATAAAGCCTCTTAAAATATACTTGTAAGTGTACATTTATAATTCTTAGGATTAGTTTTTTCTTTTTCTTTCTTTTTTTTTTTTTTTTAAATGTATTTAGTACAAGGTTTACAGGGTCTCACTACATAGATCAAACTGTCCTCAGTCTCCCAAGCTCTGGGATTATAGGTGTGCGCCACCACACCCAGTCTCAAGCACCCAGCGTGCCCTGGGAGTGAGGCTGGCACGCTGGCTGTTGCACTCTGTCTAAACAAGCACATTAGTCCACTGAGCTATCTAGTCAGCTCAGGATTAATCTTAATACACCATAAAAACTTCAAACGTAAGGGTACACTTGTTAATTAAAACTTTCTGGGCAAATATAGAGTGTAAGACAATGATGAAAAGTAGCCTTTGCCTGCCTTACTTCTCCAGATTAATGAACACAAACCAAACATGAAAATCTGTTACCAAGTCTAATGTAGATGATCAAGCACATGGACTATTTTAAGAAGTACTATTCTTCTGATTAAATAATCCAAATATTTTAAAGTAAGAAATACAGTTAAATGTACAGACTTAAATCCTAGCTCTGAGGCCTGCCACAGTTATTAACCCTATCCCCTGAGGGTTTCAGTTAACATTTATAATGAGCACTTAATGGAGCCAATTGCTGGTGGTCATTAGCATCTGTAGTATTATTATTCCAGAGAAATTAAATTTATTTTTAACTTATTATGTTATATATAAAACACTGAAGAACTTGAAGATTTTAGGTTCTCTACAATGGAAAATTACTGCACAGAATACAACTTTTGAAACTGTTACAGTCTACACTGAATAATTTCAAAAAAATATTTTGCTGTAAGTATTTAAAAAAAATGGTGGGTCAGAATATTTTAGTCTTAATGAAGAAAATACAAGTTGTTCAGTTGGATAACTTTCCTTTAAAAAAAGTATCTTTATAAAAAGGGATGGGGGCAGAGTCCTGAGACGATCTGGCAACACTGGAAAATCTTATCCTCATTTTGGAAAAGAGACAGAGATACTATGAGTAAAAATTCATAGACTGCATAACATCTTCTCCAAAAATAAACCTTTAGGGAAGGATATAATACAAAGTAAGACTTAGTGAACAGTCTGAGTCAGGTTTTATATAGCACCCTATGTAAACCTTTAAACCTATAAAAGCACATCATTCCACTTAAAAGGTTCACACTCAAGGCTGCCAGTATCTCTAAGTACAAACTACATCATGCTAAAACATTCCTAAGTGAATTGCTCAGAAGTAATAGAATTGCCAAGTCATTTTATCTGCATAGGCCAGTGATGGCGAACATTTTAGAGACAAGTATTCAAACTACAACCCCAAGCCCACTTACTTATCACAAAGTGTCAAAACTCAATTATATCTAAATACTGAGGTTTTAGTTTAGAAAAAAACAAAACAAAACAAAACAAAACTCATACATTAGCATCTTTTATCCTAAAAAAAGAAAGCACAAACATCACTGGTTCACCACCCCTGGTAATAGGCCAATAATCATTTAAAAATTTTAAGTTTTTATACTGATAAGATAAATATTTAATCTATACAACAAAATATATACAATTAACAGCTTACCTATTTTTGCTTCTGGATATGGAACTCCTTGAGGATCAGAGTAGAAAGCTTCTAGCTCAAAAGGCCCTCTTCTCATGAAGGTGAGAACTTTAGAGAAAGGAGCAGCATGGTTTCGACTAAACACTTCATGAACCCTAGAGAGGAAAGGAAATGACATTTACAAGATCAAGAACTTAAGCTTACTGTGCTACACAAATACAAGAGACATTTAAAAATATTTATAAATTCCATCTCAGTATTTAAGATAACAATATAAAAAAATACTTTAATAGGTTTGGCTGTTGAAAATTCCAGGTTGATTAAGCTTTCTACTTAACCTGTTAATTTTCTTCTTCATATTAAATATAGTATCAAAAAAGGTATCTTCTACTACATACCCTTCAGTATCCTCTGAATCATGGTTCCATACTAAAGATATTGGAAAAGGAACTGAGTCTGTCACAGAAAATTCTCGAACTTTAAATGCTGGAGAAAGAATTGCACACTTGAAAAAAAAAAAAAAAAACAAGAAACACATGATTAGTTTCCACTTATTTTAAACTTCAGTACATGTTTGTAGTACACTATGTGTTACATACTATGTAGAACTGGTACATGTATACAACACATCTTAACCCATTAATCCCATTTATATTGCTTGGTGTTCTACTTTTGGAATGTCATAAACAATGGAACATGATGAAAATTTGGGGAACCAGTTAAGTAGACATATCCCATATGTAGGCAGGATAAAACCACAAAACACACTATCATACACAATGGTATCATGAACAGCTAATAACTACATATTCTTCCTTTTACAAGTATTAAAAGTCTTAAGAATGTCAGAACCTTTCTTATAGACTCTTAATATGTAAAAAGCACAACACAGTTCAGCCATGTTAATTTCAAAGTTGAAAACTAGATCTTATTGCCTACAAAATTCTTCATATAAACTAATATATATTATGTATATATTACTGATAAATTGTAGATTCAGTGCTTCTGATGCATTAAATATGCTCCCTTATTTAATAAGCATATTAAAAACTCAATTTATGTAGAAGGTATTATGGACTAGTGCTCTTAACCCTGCACACTTTCCCTAAATTAATTCCTTATTAACTCATTATCATGCTAATTTGCTTTAACGTACCTTACAATAACTGTCACTAATTCTACTAACTAGCTGTTTTTTTGTGATTCCCTCAGAATCATGCCTGCTTCTAATCCCTGTTTTGAGAAACACAAGCTTAATAGTTTCTTTAATCATACATTTACTGAGTATTCCTTATCAGAACACCCACCCTTACCTTCCTTTAAAAATAATCTCCATCTACCCTTACTTTAAAATAATTTCTTTTGCTATCTAACTAGACAGCTGGCTATTCCCTGTATTAACCAAGATAATGAAGTGAAAACAGTTAAGGAATGTACTCTAAGAGAAAGTAGGACTGAGAAATTACCTGTAGTGCACATCCTCTAGCAACTGCTTCATCTGCATTGAGTGTTGTGCTAACATCTTTTCCAAAAAATTTGGCGATTCTTTCTTTCACTGCTGGAATTCGGGTAGTGCCCCCAACTATCTCAACAGCACTTATATCTTCTACTTTGAGCTTAGTTTGTTCCATCAGTGAATAAAGGGGTACTTCCACTTTTTGTAGAAGATCAGCACAGAGTTCTTCAAACTGGGACCTTATGAAGTGAAACATTTTTTAAGTCATTAAAAAAACTTATCTTCACTGTACAGTTATTTATTTTTTCCTCAGATACTCTAGAATGAATCCACATGGGTCAACTTTTAACATTCGGGTGAGAAATTTTAATACTGCCATTTTTACTTTCAACATTTTTTTTTTTAAATTTTTGAGACAGGGTCTCACTGTGCAGTTCAGGCTGGCTTTGAGCTCACTTTTGTAGCCCAGGCTGGTCTCGAACTCACAACGATTCTCCTGCCTCAGCCTCCCAAGTGCTGGGATTACAGGCATGAGCCACCACGCCTGGCACTTTCAACATTTTTAAGGATCTGATTCTCATTACTTTAAATTATTTATTATCAGTAATTTCAAACAGTTGTGAAACTGAACCACAAAAATTAAAAATACAGAACAGCTTGATTATGAAAGCAATTATCAAAGACATGTTATAACAACCTTTGCACAAATGCTCAAGTTCTAACAGACTCTTCAGTTAAAAGCCTTGTAGCACTCAGCACTGAAACAACCAAGTCATGATCATAAGGCCCAGTTACAATACCTTGGCTATAATTTCAGCAAGAAGTTCTACTTATTTGACTTATAAAATTTAAGACATACCTATTCATCTTTCCTGACACATCTTTGTCATTCATAAAACATTCAATATTCAGTGGTAGGTCTGTGCTGTTAGAACTCATCAGCTTCTTCAGCTTTTCACATTCCTGATACAGACGAAGAAATGCCCGAATTTTGGATTTTGCATCCAACTTGTACTTAGTCTTGAATTCTGCACAAAAATATTCCACTAATTTTTCATCAAAGTTTTTTCCTCCTAAGAAAGGATCAAAAGCTGTTCCCAGCACCTAATTTAGTTGAAACAAATAATATCGTTATTTTCAATTATATCTATAACCAGAATCACAAGTACTACCACTCAGGCAAACATTAGTAAGTTTAAGACTTCCATTCAAATTCCAAGATGAAATCCAAGTCAGGAGAAATATATTTACAAACTCCTGCTTGAATGCTAAACCTTTAAAATATTTTTGTCTTTCACTGATTATTTTAAAAAGTTTCTTCTTTCCTAAGTAAAAAATCTTGTAAGACTATGCTAAGACAATTCATTTTAATGTCCACCAATTTTGGCAATAATTCCTCATTTTTACTTAAAGCTCTTCACTACCAAAGTTAAGTACTCAAAAGGCTCATTTACTTAAAAGTAGTAACAATGAAACATTTTGTATGCTTTGGCCACACAATTCTAATGTATGACAGCTACCTTCAGCTTGCCCTTGTTAAAAGCACAGGCAGATACTTGAAAAGCTGAGTGTCCCATATCAACGAAGACAACTATCCGAGATTTCTCCTCTGGGCTTGGGAGATCCTGCTTATAAATTCCGTAATTCAAGGCAACTACAAAAAATAATTAGATTTCAATTACTTGGCTCATATTTTCTCAGAAACTTCATTACATATATTTCATATGTAGGATAATTGATTACATATAAAACAATTAAAATACACATCTCGTATAACTGGTCTTTTTTTTTTTGTCTTTTTGAGACAGGGTCTCACTATGCAGTTCAGGCTGGCCTTGAGCTCACTTTGGTAGCCCAGGTTGGTCTTGAACTCGCACTGATCCTCCTGCCTCAGCCTCCCGAGTGCTGGGATTACAGGCGTGTGCCACCATGCCCGGCTTATAACTGATTGTATGCTTTCTTGGAATCAATTTTATTTTCTATGCGACTTTATTTATTTGTGTGTGTGTGTGTGTGTGTGTGTGTGTGTGTGTGTTTTGGCTGGCTCAGCCTGCCCTGGGGGCAGAGCTGGCAAGGCATGTGGTGCTTGGGACTGAACTGTGGTCTCTTGCACCTGCCTAAGCTTACCTAAACAGGTGCAGCCCACTGGAAATCAATTATTATTCTGACTTTAGAATAATACTTTTATCAGTTAGATGCTATGGATAAAACAGTATAAAGACAGTATACAACCAGAAATATAACCAACTCATATGTCACAAACAGTATTAGACACATTATACAATACTTGCTTTTAACCATAACCTATGAAAAGACCACTTAAGATAAAGAAATTAAGAATGTAACACTAACTAAACAAATAGAATTTCTCCTCTTTTTTTGGAAATACAGTCTGGCTATTACGTAGTCCAGGCTACCCTTGAACTCAGGCAATATTCCTGCCTCAGCCTTTTGAGTGCTAGAATACCAAACTGGACTAAATTTTTGCCTTTAAAGGGTCTCTCTTATTTTGAAAGATGGAAACAATTGTATTTGAAACAAGCATATCTTAACAGCTTTTCAAAATCCAATGAGAAATATTTTTCTTCATCTATAAACATAACAAAGGACCAGCCTGATAGCTCAGCAGACTAAAGTGCCTGCTTAGGCAGAGCGCAGTGGCAGGGATTCCATCCCTGTGCCTGCACACTGGCCCTGCCCCCAGGGTGCACTGAGACAGCAATACAGACTGGACATGGGTGGTGCAGGCCTGTAATCCTAGCACTTGGGAGGCTGAAAACAGGAGAATCACTACAAGTCCAATCTATGTAGTGAGGCCCTGTTGACCTGTCCTAAATACAGAAGAAAAAAAGAAAATATAAACATAACAAACTGATTGATGTAAGAAATAAGGGGACTGTTTTAGTCACTGCTATATCCATAGTATCCAGCACTGTGCCTGACAAATACTACATTCTCAAATCAAAACTTATAGCATGATCAGCTCATGACTACAGTTCAAGAAACATAAGGAAAAATAATTAAATCACTACTCGTATTACCACGGTAGTTATGAAACTAAGAATTAGAAGATTTGGGTAAGTTTTCTTAACTTTAAGAACAGCTTAAGAAAATAAAAAGTTAAATAATAGTACATTAATATTATAAATTTGATAAAGTATCAGAAGAGAAAATAATTTTTGCTTTCAAATCTAATATATGACCTTTTATAGCTAAAGGGATTCACCTTAAGACCATGCTCTTCAATGAAATAAAGCAGATACATCTAGGTAAATACCACACTGTTTCTCCAGCGCATGAAACCAAAACGAAAAATAAGGACCAAAATAAATAGCAGACGCTATAAAATAGGAAGAAAATACACAAATGTGAAGTGGAACTTGGGAGGAAGCGGGAAGACAAAAGAAAAAAATAAAAAAAGGAAAAACTCAAAACAAAGCTTTTATAAGTAAGGAGGGGAAGAGGGGTTGAAGGGAGGATAGAACAATAGAAACAAATTTTGTTGTATCATGCAGGTATAAATTCCCTATGATGAATGTGATCACTACATAGATAGATGTGTATGTGTGGAGTGTGTGTGTGTGTGTGTGTGTGTGTGTATAGTATCAATATACTTAATTTAAAAACAAATAGCTGTACTTCTACCTGTATATAAAAATTTTATTGTCTATTCACTGCTACACTTTTTTCTTACCAGCTGTCATGTCATTCATAAGCCTTAAGCAGTTTAAGCCAACAATCTGTGCAGCATCTAATACAGATCGTCTCTCAGCATCTGTGAAGAATGAGGGAACCTATAAACAAGAAAGAGGAAGAATTGTAACTTATGTACAACACAAAAATAAACTTAGAAATTTCTCACAAACCACTTGTAATGAGTTCATAGCAGAGGGCTAGCCAGCTTCCTCAACAGAAACAGAGCCTTAGACTTAGTTTCTAGTAAGCTCCTTAGCTTCCAGAAATTAACTACTTCTACAAATACTTCAAAATTTTGTCTGAAATAAAAGTTAATCAGTTCTATTCATAAAGACATCCTGCAAGTCACTTAAATCTAATGAAAAATTTCAAGTGGATCAGAAACTGTTTCAAATTAACCTTAAATTTCTACTAACATTTAAAAATTATGCTAAGATAACATTTACAGTTAAATATAAACTATAACATTAAGTCTCAAGCAAGCAGGATTAGAAGGTTAAGCCAATTCTAGCACATGCCATGCCCTTCATTTCTGCTACTCACTGAGTTCAAGCATTAATAGGTAATGAGGTACTTAGTTCAGCAGAGCAGTGAAGACTACACAGTTGCTTTTTGGCAAAGCATGATTTTCCTAAGTAGAAGAGTGAAAACAGATCAAAGGTTTTAATTTCTGGTGGTGCTGACTTAGGTTTGTAGTTATACTTGGCTGCCCTTGTGTGGGGAGCATTATCTAAGGCATTTATTAGTAAAAATGTATATAACAATATTTTCATAGAACCCCTTAACTGAAAGTACCTAAAAGAAAAGCTGGTAGACATCCAAATATTTTCAAAGTATTTGTAAATAAGACTGAATATGGTCCAAAGTAGGCCTCAGCTCATCTTTTGAATCACAACATTGCTTTCATCAGTTTTCCATAATATATTATATAAGACATTAAAAAAAAGAAGAAACAGAAAAGGGATGAAGAGAGAGGTGAAAAATACCAACTCTTAACATTTACCAGAGATTTAACACCATAACTCTAAGTAAAAAAGTCTGTCAACCCCATTCTGTCTTGCAGGGGCTATATGAGAAAGTTTCTACAAGTTGCTAGCTGTGCTTTTTCATATCCTGCACCACCACAGAGGCTTTGGACTGGGCAGGGTAGGCCACACAACTTCACAGTATACAGCAAAGACCACACTGAAGCTGAGTCCATCACAGCAAATCCCAGCGAAGTCAGGATGTGACCCTAGTCGTCTAGGAAAGTAGAATTTACAACTACCCCCTCAACGTCAAAATAAATGACTTTTGTCTGCTTCAAGTACTCTGACAATCTACCTAGCAACTGTCCACTAAAGATAACAAGATGGCCAAAGACTGTTTTGACACTACTGGCAGGCTACATCTCACAGCTCTCAAGCTAAAGCAATAGTTCTTAACTGCTTAGAATTCTTTCACCTGTGAAAAGCTCTCATGTTAACTACACAAGCTGTACATTGTAGCAATAAAGGATATCATGACTACAGATGCACCAGTCAACCTATAGTTTCAAAAAGTCTCAGATTGTTTTAATACTGCTAGTCCAGAACCACTGCAACTTCTAACTAAAAATTACTCCAGTACACTTCAAAATACTACAGAACAGTATTCACCATTTAGTAGGATTCTGTTCTACAATACTACGCAGCTTTCACACAGTTGATACTTACAAGAGTAATTTAAAAAGGGTAAATTGAAATAAAAAAATCACTTCTCTGCTAAATACTTACTGAAATAACACAATCTGTTACTGGTTTCTTGAGGTTGTTTTCAGCAGTTTCCTTTAACTTAGTCAACAACATGGCTGTTATCTGCTCCACACTAAATAAATGTTCTTCATCCATGTATATCACCTACATTGATGGAAAAGAATGTCTTAAATGCCATACTACTGTCAAGTTATAAATGCTAATAATAACTTTCAAGAATTAACACACATTGTCTTCCACAAATTCTTTTGTTTTTAGAAAGAGAAAAGGATACAAAATTTTCACTAGATAAAATAGAAATAAAAAAGCTACAGTAAGTGGTCCTCTATTCAAATTGCTAGTCAACTCTATTATGAAAGAAATGACTCACTGGAATAAAAATTTTTAACTGCTAAAAAAGAAACACAGATATCAAAGTACATATCACCATTTAAGAATTCTCAAAGACAGCTTAACATGAATTTGCTATACTTAATAGAGCTAGATGAAAAGAACAAGACACCTCCTCTTCCAATTAAGATATTCGAGTTAAATATTTCAATATTATTTTTTCTTTATAGAAAAGTTTAATAGTCTATTAAAGAACCTATGGTTGCCCAATTTTATTACCTTTATTCCAACTCCACCATTTTTCATTGGAACTAAATCGTAACTTAAGTTTTCCTTCTCCTTTTGAATGAAGGGGTCATTGAATGTTCGGCCATGAAATCTCTTAAAGTTAGACACTGTATTGTTTGCATGAGTGATTTGCTAGAAAAGAAGTTTGAGATTTTAAAGTTTTAAGTACCTTCACCACTCCATATTACTTGCAGACACAGTTTCATACATGATTATTAGTATAAATAAAACCAACCCTAGAGATACAAATAACTTTCCCTTGGGGCTCTAAATTTCCCTTCAATAACTAAATGTAATTTGTACTTTCCCCTACACAAAAAAAGGAGAGGCAATAGTGCCATTACAGATTTCAAAGTCTGTAAGAAAATTTAAAGGACACTATCCCTAAAATGCTAAGTGCTCAATAATTATGTCACTTTTATTTCATTTCTCACTAGTTAATCCATAAAGCAATATACCCAATGAAAACCTGAAACATTATAGAAAATAACACTTCTTTAATAATTTAGTTTTTATAGTCTAATGAACTGCTAAATAAAAATTGGGAGAATAATTCAAAATTTTCAATTCAATGTTTTCAAAAGTATATGCCTATTTTGGAAGCCACAATTTTAAAAACAAGATAATGAACTCATCCTACCTTACATAATTAGTGCACATATGTATTTGTTACATGAGAACATACTTAAAACTCTTGCTCAATTACTGTTGGCAACCTATTTATTCAAATTGGTAAGTTAACTATCTCTTGGGTACACATGCTAAGGAGAAATGCTTGGTCTAAAATTCAACAAAATGGGAAAGAAAGAGGCCAATTATTATGAGAAATATTGTGTTTTTCAGACATGGTCTCACTATGTAGCTCAGGCTATCCTTAAACTCTCAGTGATCTTTCTGCCTTAGGCACTGAAGTGATGGAATCACAGGTGGGCACTGCTATGCCCAGTGCAAAAGAAGTATGGTTTTTATAGCTACCATTTGGGTCAGATATTTAGATAAGCTTTAGATAAGCTTCAAAATTAAAAGGCATTGCAGAGTCTGTATTTCACTCAAAGGTGGCATTTAAAATAATACTTAAAAGGATTAAAGGCAAGGATTTCTAGTTACTGACTGTAAAATATCACGCTTACCATTTAATCTACTTCTTTTAAAGACAAGTAGACAGACTGGCAGTACCCTTCATTCAAACAATATGGAATGTGACTGAGTTTATATACTAAAATTCCCCACAATTCTTAAACTGAGTTGAATTATGTCTAGGTGTCTAGTTGAAGCAGGCCAGCTGAACTTCAGTCAACTTCATACAACCACAACAATCCAACAGAAGTTTAGGTCTGGACTATCAGTGTCCTAACTGGGCACATATGTAGGGGGAATGTTTCACCAAAATCCTTTCTTCTTCTTTTGAGCAAGTTATGACTAATTTTCAGTGTCTGTAACTAATTTTCTTTGTTCTAGCTCCCCCTTCATCTTTTGTATTATGCATATCCAACCTAAGCAGCCATGTTACACATATTTAGAGCTCAGGGCTTTTTTAGAAATACGTTGTATATGCAGAGTATTTTCTCCATTTTAATTTTCCTTAGTGCTGACAAACTCAGAATCTTATACTTGCAAGGTAAGTGCCACTGAACCAAATTCTCAACTCCACTTTCTTCTGTTTTAATAGTGGGTCACTGAGATAGTATCTTACTATGTAGTGCAGGCTGGCCCTAAACACTCACTCTGTCCTGAGGCTGGCCCTGAGTTTGTATCAGTCTTCCAGCCTAGCTTCCCTGAGGTTGCAGGTATGTGCTACCCAGCATGGCAACTCCATTTTCTTAAAAGTGGAATTTCAAAAGGCATTTCACTTCCTTTTTTACTTCTTCCTAACCCCAAAGGATTTAGATCAGTGCAGTGGAACAGAATTACAATATTAGCCACAAATGTGAATTTTCTACTAGCCACATTAAAGACTAGTAATAGCCAAGATTATAACTGACATAGCTCTTAAGTCTTCAAAATCTCATGTGTATTTTATGTTTTTATTTCAATTTACACTGCACTAAACAGCCACACACACAGCAAATAATTACCGCATCACACAACACAGGTATGGACCAAAAATTCTCCCATCCCACCAATTACTAAATAACCTGAAAACACCTTTAAATAGATTCTTATAAGTCCCTCTAGGGACCCGGCAGGATGCTCAGTGGTCTAAAGCACCTGCTTAGGAAAGCTTAGGCGGCTGCAGGGACTGCAGTTCAATCCCCAGCTGCAGTCAGCCCTGCCCTCAGGGCAGGCTGAGCCGGCCATAAAAATAAACAGAAGTCCCTCTAATAAAAGAAACCTTTTAACTTTATAGACTAATCATGGGAAATACACAAGAAAAATTTCTTATTAATAATCTTAAATAAGAATAAGAAAAAAGGTAGCAGAGTTACTAAAAATTAAAATTAGCAGACTGGAAAGATCAAATAGAACTTATTTAATAGAATAGGAGAAAAAGAACACAAATACTATTTGAATGTCATTTTTAAAGCTCAAAAATTGCTGTGTTCACTAACTTTCCACTCTTGGAGGTCTCTAAAATTTTCCTTTTAAAATCTCTTCCTTTAAAAATGACCAAAATCTTCTTCAAAGAACATACCTGATTTTTGGCTGCAACTCCAATTGTTCTGTTTTTTGATCCAAATGATATGACTGATCTAGAAGAAAAACAAACCAAACTTTCAAAAACATTAAGCGTTAATGTAAACAAGAGGAAAAAATCCTAATATAAATATTAAATTCTCTAATGCTGGGGCAGCAGACACCGCTAGCATAATTTGGGAGACAGGTGTAGGTGGTTTAGCAGGTGTAGGGGTGAACTCCCACTCACAGTTGCACTCAGAATTTAATCTTGAGGCAGTCCTACCACCAGAGAAACATCTGCTCATAGCCCAGGGAATGTTTTCCAATACTTCAAATAGAAGTGTGATTTGTCAAATCCTAAAGTACTAGAAAGTGCGTATTCTCTCAAAAATACTTTGAGTAACTATTATTATACCTGACCTACACACAAGCAACAAAAAAAATGGTGTAACTCTACCTCTCAGTTACTGACTGTACAAATTTAAATGTCACTGTCATACCTATTTTTGTCCTGACATACCATCTGTCTCTTTAGGATTCAACAGTTTTTATTAAACCCAAGCAATGAACCTAAATTATGCCCCTGGAATTTAAGAGCTTGAAAGAGGTACTGATCTGCAAGATTCTACACGAGAAGGCCAAGGAAAAATAATGCAGAACAATTCCCAGCAGGGGAAATATAAACGTTGTTGTAAAAGACTGAATATTCAGTTACATTAAGTCTGCCCTGAGAGATGGAAAATGATGTGAAACCAGCTTACTCAACAACAGAGATGGAATGCATAGTAACAGCAGAGACAGAAGCATGAAAAATCTTGTGAGGAACAGGTAGTGATTGGAGTTTTGGATCTGCATAGTAATCAACCTGTATTACTAATCCAATCTAATCTAATTTTGGTTTAGTTACTCCTACTTAGGTAAATGAGTAAAATGAGAATATGAGGACATTTAAATTTGCTGTACTAGAAACATGCTGGACCTTCCACGCAGGTGCTAAACAGCATCCTCAAAGCCAGGTAGATATTCAGATGTTAGACCTTTAAGCGACACATCAAAAACACTACCATCCTAAATCAAAAAGGACCTACATTTTTCCCAACAAGTAAACCAAATTAATTGTAATAACTAAGAGTTAACAATAGCCAAAACAATTGCGTCAATCATGTAAAGTATATTAAATAGAATTCTAATGAGACTTTCAGGTTGCATTTTCAAAACCATACACACAATGGTCACTCCATTCACATAACAAATTTTTCCTGCTCTCCTTTGATCAGCTTCTTTTATTGGATCAAAAAGAATAAAGATGTAAACCTGTAAACCCATGAAAACCTGAAATAGTCGCCTTCCTCACACAATTCTAATTAGAGTCTTAACACTGTCAAAGATACAGACCACTGTGTATTTACAAAGAGCTCAGAGGTAAACCCACTTTCATTAAAGGTTCATCTGCATACACAAAAAATCCCGTATTAGGTTAGTCACATTACTGTTGGGTTCCATGTTTCAGCTTACACTTACAATCTTGGGCTTAGCGCACGGGGGTGGGAGGTGGGGGACCTGCAGTCTTTTTCTTTCTAAAGCAAGCAACCACTTTCTTCAGCGATAAGTTCTGTATGTATTCTCTTCAGAAACCAGAAAAAAAAAAAAAAAAATGTTGCCCTTTGCCCACTCCTGATGCTACACATTTTAATTCAATGACATCCTTTTCATAAAGTTCTAGAATAGCATGTCTTTTTATATATTTTAAATGCACAAAATTAAGAAGTAAAAACATTGCCTACAAACTCTCTACGAATAGCTCCCCACAATGAGTAATAAACGTCATTCTGATGTTCCGAAAATGATTTTGGGCACTAAGGCAACAATATTAGCAAGAAAGTGAAAAGGTGGTACGCTAATCCTTCACAAACCTTTAAGTTTGGGCCTAAGACAAGCAGCAGCAGAGACTAGAAGCTTCCACTTCATTTCGAGCTTCACAATGCGGAAAAAAAAGGGATGAGCAGCACGGGCTCCGCGGTGCGCAAAGATATGCTCGGAGGAGGTGGGGGGACAAGGTGGGGGAGACTCTGCCAGCTCC
>PVJA010003952.1:0-90259 GCA_004027025.1 Myocastor coypus | reverse complement strand
GTTTGGGCTGGGCTGGAACAGGAAGTTAGTCGCGGGAATGCAGAGGCAGGGCAGAGGGGTGCAGGGGCTTACCCTCGGCGGGTGCGCAGGCTCAGCTCCCAGCGGTGCGGTTTCGGTCTGGGCTGGGACAGGAAGTTAGTCGCGGGAACGCAGAGGCGGGGCAGAGGGGCGCAGGGGCTTGCCCGCGGCGGGTGCGCAGGCTCAGCTCCCAGCGGTGCGGTTTGGATCTCGGTAATTTTTTTTTTTTTTTGACATGCAAAAACTGATCAATAAGAAGAGGTCCCAGTTGTTGATTCTTTCAGGTAGTACCTGTGCATTTTGATTTTTGTTCATGAACTGTTTGCCTACCCTGATGTCTTCAAGATTTCCTCCTACTTTCTCTTCCAGGAGCTTTAGGGGTTTTGTTTTAATGTTTAGATCTTTAATCCATTTTGACTTTAGTTTAGTGCATGATGATAGACTTGGGTCAAGTTTTAGTTTCTGGAGTGTAGAGATCCAGTTTTTCCAGCACCATTTGTTGAAGAGGCCATCTTTCTTCCAGTAAGCATGCTTGGCCCTTTGTTGAAGAGAAGGTGACTGGGTGTGTTCGTAGTTACTTCTGCATCTTTTAATCTATTCTATTGATCCTCAGGTCTTTTTTTTTTTTTTTTTTTTTTTTCCAATACCATGCTGATTTTATCACAGTATCTTTGTAGTATAATTTCAAGTCAGGAATTGTGATGCCACCTGCCTTGTCTTTGTTGCCCAGGATTGCCTTTGCTATTCTAGGTCTTTTCTCATTCCAAATAAATTTTAGGAATGATTTCTCTAGGTCTGTGAGGTATGTTGGTACGTGTTTTGATAGGGATTGCATTAAATCTGTATAACAATTTTGGGAGTATCACCATTTTTACAAAGTTGGTTCTTCCTGTCCATGAGCAGGGAATATTTTTCCATTTTCTAAAATCCTCTTTGACCTCTTTTTTCAGAGTAGTATAATTTTCACTGAATAGATCTTTTATGTCTTTAGTTAAATTAATTCCTTTTATTTATTTTAATTTTTTTTATTATGGCTGGCTCAGCCTGCCCTGAGGGTGGGGCTGGCACAGCCTATGGTGCCAGGGCTCAAACTTCAGTCCCTGTGGTTGCTAAGCTTGCCTAAGCAGGCGCTTTAGACCATTGAGCCATCGTGCTGGTCCCTAGTCAGATTAATTCCTAAGTATTTCATTTTTTGTGGTGCTATTATAAAGGGTATTGTTTCTCTAATTTCCCTCTAAGTGTGTTTGTTATCTGTGTTGAGGAATGCTACTGACTGTTGGGTATGGACTTTGTATCCTGCTATGCTATGGAATTTTTTTTTTTAATTGATGATTTTTTTTTCTTGTTTCAGAACCTTTATTTGTTTATTCACTCTTTTTTTTTTTTATGGCTGGCTCAGCCCGTCCTGAGGGCAGAGCTGGCACAGCATGTGGTGCTGGGGATCCAACCGCAGTCCCTGAAGCCGCCCAAGCTTTCCCAAGGAGGCGCTTTAGACCACTGAGCCATCCCGCCGGGCCCCTATGCTATGGAATTTATGTATTTATTCTAGTAGCTTCTTGGTGGAGTTTTTGGGTCTTCCAAGTAGAGTATCATGTCACCTGCAAATAATGGCAGTTTAACTTCTCCTTTACTTATTCTTATTCCTTTTATTTCTCTCTCTTGTCTAGCTAATGATTCCAGACTATACTGAATAGGAGTGGTGATAGAGGGCATCCTTGTCTTGTACCTGATCTGAGAGTAAAAGATTTCAGTTTTTCCTCATTTAGAATTATGTTAGCCATTGGATTGTCATAGATGGCTTTCATCAGATTGAGGTAGAGGTCTTCTATTCCAATTTTCTTCAGGACTTCGAACATGAATGAGTGTTGAACTTTTTCAAAAGCGTTTTCTACATTAGTTGAGATGATCATGTGATTTTTGGCTTTGGCTTTATTGATATAGTATATTATATTTATAGACTTGCATATGTTGAACCATCCTTGAATCCCTGGGATGAATCATGGTGTGTAATTTTCTTGGTATTTTGCTGTATTCTGTTTGCTAGTATTTTATTGGGGACTTTGGCATCTTTGTTCATTTAAATTAGTTCCCCTAAATTCTGTGTGATAACCTCCCCTTTATGTACATGGGGTCTTCCAGGTAGACTG
Organism: Myocastor coypus; assembly: GCA_004027025.1. NCBI lineage: Eukaryota > Metazoa > Chordata > Mammalia > Rodentia > Myocastoridae > Myocastor > Myocastor coypus. Next base: position 88,094 of record PVJA010003952.1, on the reverse strand, counting down.
GTTCACCCCAGTTACTTGTTGCCCCCCACCCCGTCAGCTGAGAAGGAGATTGCTCTCATAGATCTGAGACTAGCAAAGTGTCTCAGTTTACCATGTCTGGATCTGCCAAATTTGAGCTCATCCAGATGTGCTTGGCTGGGTGTGGCTACTGTACTCAGCTTCTTCCTGTTGCAGCCTGTGGAAGTGAACCCATTGTATCACTCTGGCAAGATGGTGAGCTTGTAGATTAACTGGTGGTTCTTGCCCCCAGCCTCTCTGCAGGGAATTCTGCCACAGGGTTCCACAGGAGGCTTGTCTGCCGGAGGAGGTTCCCACAAGTGTGCAGAAGTACACATACACACACACACACATACACACACACACACACACATACGTGCGAGTGCGCGTGCGCACCGGTGTGCACATGACAGGCCTGGGGTCTAGCTGGAAGGACTTGTGGGTGTGGCAAGCAGGTAGAAGTTCCCACACATGCTGGCCCTGGGGTCTGGCTGGAGAAGGTTCTGAGGCACAGTCCAATCTAGTTCTTTATTTTATTTATTTATTTATTTATTTATTTTTGCGGGACCAGGGTTCAAACTCAGGACCTTGCACTTGCTAGGCAGGCACTTGTACCTCAGAGCTATCTCCCCAGCCGCTTAGCAATTCTTTCATCGTTGTTGTCACTTCCTTTTTCCTGAAGTTGTTTCTGGTCTGATTTCCTCCATAGCCTGATGGAGTTGTTTCCTACTTCAGTTGCTGTCATCTCAGAAATTTCAGGTGTGTAACTTCAAGTTCTTGTATGACCTTATCTCTTGGATTTGTTTTGAGTGGGCTAGAGGTCTGAGATGGCCTTTTGTTCCTTCCTTTTGTCATTTTTGAAGCTCGCAATGTTCTCCCTGACTCAGCAGCAATGGTAGGGGCGTGGGGGCTTTTAGGAGGGTGGGTGGACAGGGTAGCTCACCAACACTCCCACTGTATAGGGTTCAGTGGGACTTCAATCTCAGCGTGTATATGGGGCAAGCCTCAGCTCAAGAAGGATTCAATGATGATGAGTGCAGGCTGAGGTTCTGCAAGGTGCTCTCTGTCTGTCTGTCTGTCTGTCTGGTATTTAGTGCAGGGTCTACAGGGTCTCACTAGACAGACTGGACTTGTAGTGATCCTCTTATTCTCAGCTTCCCAAGCGCTGGGATTACAGGCACATACCACCAGGCCCAGTCTCAATTGCTGGCTCAGTGTGCCCCTGGGGCAAGGCCGGCACGGCAGGCCTGGGATTGAACCTCCAACCCCTATGTCTGCCTAAGCAGGCACTTTAATCTGCAGAGCTCTCTTGATGGTGGGTTCGCACAGGATAGGGCTCACTAAGGCTCTCCTAGGTCCCTGCGGCAGTCTTGGTTTGAGGTCCTCATGCAGTCTTCCCAGGCAATGAGGAGGAGCCAGGGTCCAACTGAGCTCTGGCAAGGGTGAAGGGGTCAGGGCAAGGCTCACCAGTTGCCCTCCGTGGTCCTCCAGGTGAGGGTGGGTGGGTGGGCTTCCGCCAGACTCCAGCAAGGGGGATTGGGCATGACAGTGCCACTTGGTCCCCCTAGAAGTTTTCCCTGATGAGTGTGGGTGACCAGGACTCAGAAGAACTCCGGCTATGGTGAGGGGGGTGGGATAGGACTAAGCCTACCAGGTCCATGTGGCAGTCTTTAAGGTGAGGACCAGTGACTGGAACTCAGACAAATCCTCGTGACAGTGGTGGTGTTGGTGAGGCTAGGCCTGCAAGGTCTCCTTGGCAGTTTTCAGGGTGAGGATGGGTGGCCAGGACTCAGGAACTCTGGTGAGAGTTCATAATACTGATTTTTGAATGTTGAACCAAATTTGCTTTTCTGGGATAAATCACATCTGGTCATGGTGTGTAATTCTTCTCACACATCGTTGGTTTCTATTTGATATAGTCTTTTTTTTTTTTTTTTCATGAGTTTTGCTTCTATGTTCATGAAACCTATAGGTCTGTGCTTTTCTACCCTTGTAATATCTTGGTCTGATTTTGAGGTCAGACTATTGCTGTCCTCACTGAATGAAATAGGAAGCATTCCCTCTGCTTCTATCTTCTGACAGAGATTATAGGGAGTTGTGTAATCTCTTCCCAAACTTGTGGTGGGGAGACACAGTGCCAGCACCTTCCAGTACCAGCTCAGGGATGGAGGTTTTTTTTTTTTTTTTTTTTTTTTTAAGAAGGGTCTGTGGGTATTCAGGATCTCACTACTAAATTGCACTTGTAGTGATCCACCTGTTTACAGCCTCCTGAGAGCTGTGATTACAGGGGAGCGCTACTGTGCCCAGCATCAGTTGCCATCTCATTGTGCCCCAGGGGCAGGGCTGGCATGGCAGTCCTGGGAATTAAATCCCTGGCCCCTTAGAAGGTTTTTGAATGTTAAGTCACTTTTTCCAGAAATTCAGACCTATTGAGATTGTTTTCTATGGTATGCACTCTGAAAGCTTGTTTCTTTCAAAAAATTGGTCTAGTCCACTTGCTTAGGTTATCAAATTTGTAGGCAGATAGCTCATAATATTCCCTAGGCATCCTTTTTATGTCTATAGGGTCTGTAGTGGTGTCCTCTCCTTCCTTTCAGATACTAATAATGTGGTTCTTTTTTTTTCCCCCATAGGAAGCTTGATTTATTGGTGTATTAATGTTAAAACTCCAGCTGTCACAGGCACTGAGGTACCCTATTAATCCGTCAATCTGATGGCATTTATGAGTATAGTGGAACATATTTGTGTTGGAAGATCAGAAATGAATATTCCAGTGTAAGGCACAGGAGACTCTTTATTTATAGAATAACTTATTGATTTTGTGGTATTGTTTACTGTGTGGCATTTTGCTAGGTGCTAGAGGTTAAAGATCACACTTCTCAGTGGCAAAGACAACACAGTTGAGCATTGCACTAGCTTTTGCCTGAGCTCTAAGAATGTACCTCTGCCTCCTCCTGGTTGTTCTTCTCGTCCTCTTCACACTCTGTACCTGAACCACACTGGCGAATCCTTTCCCCACCCTTCCTAGGTTCTCTGTCTCTTCTGTATCCATTTATTGGTTAATAATAAAGATACCTGCCCAGTTTTTAGAACTTGGACCCTATTTTTCTTTTTACCCTAACCCCAGGTCACTGTTGCTTTCCCGATCACTGATGCTCATAGCCTCTCCACCAGGCCTCCAGTTTCTGTCTTGCCTCGTTTGTACCCCATTCCTGTCATTGCTCAGGCACCAGAATGACTGTGCTGGAGGCCACCTGTCCTACCCGTGGACCTGTGCATGGCGTGCTCTGTAGACATGTGTGGTGTGTTCTAACACCTGCCTTAGATACTCCAGGTAATGGGGATTAGTTTGTCTCTGAGTGTGTGTGCGTTGTGTTGTTTGATTGTCCACTGTAGGTGGCAGAATTACCTTGGTTATGAGTATGAGTGTGGCGCTGGTGAGATATCTTTCCTCTGTACTCAGTGAGTCGACAGGGGGCACAGTAGGGACAGCGAGTGCTGCATGGAGGTCGACCGTCCAGTTGGGGAGCAGGGGCACGGGACCCACAGGGATGCTGATAGCATGGTCAGCTGGGGTGCATGGGCAGAGTGGGGGTACCCTGGAGAGTGGGGTTGTGGGAAGGTGGAGAGCCACTGTCTGTCAGCAGGTAGAAAGAGGAGGATGGGCTGTTCACGGTGAGAAGGAGTAGCGGCACATTTGGCTTCATTTGTATAGTGCTGTTTCTCCCTCAGTACTAAAAGGTTTTCCTCAAAGGGTTATGTTCATTAATCATTTTTCCTTGGTCACAACAGTACCTTTAGGAGGTCCTTGGTTTGTTTCGCTCCTTTTTCTTCTTGTATACTTAAGCTTGTTTTTGGAAAAAATATTTCTAAATTTATTTACTTAAAATTTTTTCTAAATTTATTTTTAAGCGATTTAGAAAAAGATAAAATTTGTATATATTAATGTGGTGCCATAGGATGTTCAGCATACCTATATATTTACTAATGTTTGTATCTGGTTGAAGACAGATCTCTCCTCAAAATCCGTTGTTTGTTTACAGTTTAACTTTCTTTTTTTTTTTTTTTTTGTGGGACCAGGGTTTGAACTCATGACCTTGCACTTGCCAGGCAGGCACTTGTGCCTTGGAGCTACCTCCCCAGCCTCTGGAAAACTTTTTTTTTTTTTTTTTTTTGTGGGACCAGGGTTTGAACTCACGACCTTGCACTTGCCCAGCAGGCACTTGTGCCTCGGAGCTATCTCCCCAGCCCCCTGGAAAACTATTTTTAATAACATTTCCAAGATAGATTACATTATTTGTATTAATACATTTGAAAATTAACCACATCAGGGGAATATCAGAAAATATTTGCAATATTCAAGTTATTTTTGTCATGCTTTATTTTGTTACCTTTAGGAAACTGAGAAGGAAAACATTGATTTAGAGGATGCTAGAGTTGAAGAATACCCTGTCACCTTTGAAGATGATTTTGAAGCAAGTATAAAAGCTAAACTTTTTATCTTAAATGCATTTACTCTGAAAATTCAGCTTATGTAATTTAATTGCCTTTTGCCCTCTTCCAATACTGTTAACACTGGTAAGTTTTTTTTTTTTTTTTTTTTTTTGGCTTTTTGAGACAGGGTCTCACTGTGCAGTTCAGGCTGGCTTTGAGCTCACTTTTGTAGCCCAGGCTGGTCTCGAACTCATAGCGATCCTCCTGCCTCAGCCTCCCAAGTGCTGGAATTACAGGCGTGCACCACCATGCCCGGCAGCACTGGTAAGTTTCGATTACATCCAACTGTCACGTTTTGGAAGCTTGTTATACTTCTATCAGTTCAGAGAAACGATGTGATTAATTTTATCATTTAACTCATTTTTAATTTTCTTGCATTTGTATGTACGTGTGTGTAACTGTGCACGTACTGCACCTCCACACTCTCGGTAAGAGTGCCTGTGTCACTGTTATTAGCAGCTCAGAATGTCTTCTGTTTTCTGTTCTATGGCACATTTTATAGAAGCAAATGCAGCAGTGCATAGAGATGTGTAATTCAGTGGCATCGAAGTCCGTGAACTCTACCATCTTCCTTAGCTGTGAAGTGGACTTTGCAGTGATCCAACTGCAATGATTCTCACTACAGTGATTCCATCTGCGTAAGCTGACTGAACTGACTTGTCTTAGAAGTGTGGAACCTGTCATTTGCAGGACTATGAGGACGATTTTGAAGTTTGTGATGGAGATGATGGTGAGAGCAATAGCGAGTCCGAATCAAAAGAAAAAGCAGAAGAACTTTCTCCAGCTCAAAAACGGGAAATACAAGAAATTCAGAAAGCCATTCATGCAGAAAATGAGAGGATCGGTGAGCTGTCCTCGCAGCAATTTCAGAAACAGAGTCGGATGGGAAGTGACAAGGGCTCCCAGGCAGGTGCGTGGCCGGGGCTGTGAGCCTGGCGACATCTGCTGCAGGCACAGCCACCATAGCAAGGTGGGCAGGCAGCTCAGGGCCTCATGCATCTTGATGGTGCCATGCTGCTTGCCTGTGACGGAGGGCTACTCAAGGTCAAAATCCTGTATCTAAGGATCCACCGTGAAAGAGGTCCAGTCCCTTCTGCTCCAGCAGCAGGGCCTGTGGGTGACAGCGAGCACTGCGGCTGCCATCAGCCTGTGGGCACCCCCCATGCCGTGCCTGGTAGTGCTCACCCTGTGCACCCACAAAGAGCAGCCACAGTGAGGGCAGCAGGCCCAAGCCCAGCAGGGAGGCTCTCGCCAGCAGGTGAAGGCCCGGGGCCAGCCGGCGGGGCCAGGCATGGTCGCTCAGGAAACAGATTCACTGGGCCACTATCCAGAAGTTTTTGCTAGCTTTAAGACTGTTTTCCTTTCAAATTCTTAGCATTGGGCCATGATAGGTTACTTACAAAAGTAGGAGGAAATGATTTAAAATCATAATGATAAAATATTTACACTGAAAGGCATTAAAAGTAAAATAGAGCATTACAAACAGTATTTAGCATTAGACTACCTTAAATCACCTTGTAATTAGTAATGAATTAATTATAATTGGTAACTAGTAAGCATAAAATACAAGTGAAAGTCTGGAAGAATTATTACTTTCATATTTTGTGCCTGCTCAGAGGTGGTGGCACTGGTAGTCAGTGCGGATATTGAGGTGCTCTTTGAACTCTTAAGTAAAAACATCCTGGCGGGAACTGGGAAGCCTTGGTCCTGCCCATGACTGCACTGCAGATCAGCCAGTGTCCAGGGGCCCGTGTGCCAGCTGTGGCTAGAATCTTCCTCCATAGCTCATGGCCCTGGAGTTGCTGGAGTGAGTGTGATTTTATTCCTGAAGCATTTGCTTTTCTCGGTAGGTCTATAATGGCCTTCTTTGTTACCTAATTCATGCATTGATGCTTAGCTTCATAGCTGCCTATGTCTGAATTACTGGGTCGGCTCTGCACCCACAGCAGAAAAGGGTAGCAGTGTTTGTTCTCAGAGGCTCTGCTGCTCAGCTGAGAAGCCCTGGCCCTATTGCTGAGCTGCTATGGGTGGATGGAGGCGCTGCATAGAGGAAGCGGCAGCTAACGTTCAGTCCTCATCCTGGAGTTGCAAATCCTGGCCCTGTCCCTGCTGGCTAGTGAGCAGTTCTTCAAGGTTGTTGTTAATTGAGTAAGCTGGAGTACACAGAGGAGCGCTTAGAAGAATGCTGCAAAGGATGTTGGCTACCACTGCAGCTTCACTCCTGCCGCCAAGTGGGCTGATTGTGGCTACTGTCTGTGTCCTGCCTGGGTGCCTGCAGCTGCCATGGTGTTATTTTGTGTGAATACCCTGCTGCACCCTGGGGCTTAACTGGTTATAAACAGCACAACTTGCCACTTGACAATGGCATTTTGCAGTGCACCCGGTATACTGTGGTGTTTTTAAAGTATTCTCGTACCTCTAGCGGTAAGTTGCCCACATGGTCGGTGAGTATTGACCAAATGCTGGCCTTCAAAACAGAGGCGTCCCCTCTGTCTTAGGGATTTCATTATTAGAATCTCAATCCTATGTCCTTAGAGATGTCTACCAGATTCGTAATCTTTAAATCTGAAATCTATATCTGCTAAGGCACTTTGAGGCTGGCACTCTGTTTTTCCAAAGTGTGGCCTGCTGTGAACCTTTTCATAATCTGCATAGCAGGTGTTCTGATCTCAGGAGATAGAAGTTCTGGGGAGCAGTGACTCTCACATCCTGAGGCAGTCCTTACCTTACATGCTGGGACCTGAACTCAGGTCTCCCAGCCCAGATGGATGTGTCCTCTGGGCTCCCTCAGCAGCAGTGGCCTTAGGAAGTGAGATAATGTATGTGATAGAGACCTGGGAGGTTGTGAAGCTGGGAGACGGTACAGTTGCTTATTCTGCCACTGATAAGTTCAGATACATACCTGCAAGGAATGAGAGTCGGGTTCAGATACAATTAAATTAGCTATATAAATTATGTGCATGGGGCCAGTGAGGTCGCTCAGTGGCCTAGAGTGCCTGCTGAGGCAAGCTTAGGCGAGCGCAGGGATGGCTGTTTGATCTGAGCTGTGTCGTGAGATTCTGCAACAACCAAATATATTAAAATAAATAGGGGCCCAGCGGGATGGCTCAGTGGTCTAAAGCGCCTGCTTGGGAGATCTTGGGCAGCTTCAGGGACTGCGGTTCGATCCCCGGCACCACATGCTGCGCCAGCCTTGCTCTCAGGGCAGGCTGAGCCGGCCATAAAAATGAGTGAATAAACAAAGGTTGTGAAACAAGAAAAAAAAAAAATTCTTAAAAAAATAAAATAAAATAAAATAAATAAATCGTGGATAAGTACAAACTACAGCAGTCCTTTGGAGGAGAGGGGACTGAAGACTGGCTCCTTGCATAGGAGAGCTGATGGAATGAGTTTGCCATCAGAAGCCCATGGGGCACAGTGAGTGACTGATTCAGCAGTGATTTATTCTTTAATGCATTTGTGTTGCCTTTGCCCTCTGTGGGGGCACACGTTCTGACTGTTGGACAGACACGGGTGGGTGGTTTCTGTCTTTGAGGGCATACGAGTTCTCCATGCTGTATGCTGCACCTGGATCCCTCCCGTGCTGTGTGGCGTTGCCACGTGGCGTACCCCTGTGCTGCTCCTGATCCTTGCTGCTTCTGTGCATTTTCATAATTTTTATATTTTTCACACAACATTACCCTAAAGAGGCCAGTGTCACTGCAGTTGAATACTTGTGTTGGCTGGTGGCCCTCCTCAGCATCTTCCTCAGCTCTGGTAATGTGGCAGTGCCTTCATCTGCAGATGTGGCTTACCCGGCAATTTCTGGACTGTTTTCCAGTCCAGACCTGCCCCTGTCTCTAACCACCCTCCCTGCAGGAAGGGCAGGGGCTCTCATCTCAGGGGATCCCTTGCTGAAGTCGCTGCACAGGCTCAATGCTTTCTGGCACAACACCTTGCCATTGTTGCTATCAGCGGGGTTGTGTTGTCTGTGTTTCCTCCCCATAAACTTAAGCTGTCTCTGCCTTAACTAGAGCCCTGTTGTGCATGGGCACCTTAAGTACAGCTGCATGGTGTACAGCAGCAGAAGTAGCATGAGTTTATTTTTCTTTTCACATTTTTGGGATAAGTGATTCTTCATACCTTAGAACTTAGAAGCATGTAATCTTTTCTTAAATCAAGAATTATCGGAAGCCAAGTGTGGTGGCACACACCTTTAATCCCAGCACTTGGGAGGCTGAGACAAGAGGATCATTGCAAGTTGAAGACCGGCCTGGCCTACAATACTCAAGGCCAGCTGGCACTGTGTCATGAGATCCTGTCTGAAAAAGACAAGAAAGAAAGAAAGGTTGCCTTTTTACTTAAAGGACATACTGTATTGCTTCTCTTTGGCACAACTGGATGGCCAGCATCACTGCCCTTGTGCTTTGGGACCCTTACTAAGTAAAAGAAGGGTCACTTGAACGTGAGCCCTGGGCACTGCTAATAACTGGGATCTAATAACTGAGATGGCTGCTGAGCGACTAATCCACAGCACTGAATAGATATACTGGCAAGAGGTAGAGACAGTGGGACTTCCATCCTGCTACTCAGAGTAGCACGCAGTGGAAAACATGAATTGTTCATTTCTGGAATTTTCCACTTAATATCTTCAGACCCTGGTTGACTAAACCTTCAGGAAATAAAACCATGGTTAAAGAAGAGCTGTCGTGTAATGTAATGTTTATTCATTTATTTTGCCGGATGGATGGGCACTGAGAGCTGCATCTAACGTACATTCTTCAGTTTCTTGAGCAGACAAAACCTCGTAGTGTATCTCAGGTTCACCTTAGCCTTGCCACATGGCCCAGGCTGTCCTCAAATTTACAATCCTCTTGCCTCAGCCTCCCAAGTGCTGGGATCACGGGCATTGCTGCTTTACCTTGTGAGACTCATTGCTGTGTTCGTATATTCCAGAAAGAAATAGTGGCAGGAATGAGGAAAATATAGACCAGAAGACAGAGCTGGATCAGGAGGTGGCTCACGCCTGACTGGCAAAGAACCCCAAGAACAATAGGAGGGGCATTTATTTATACCTTTCCAAAGTTACTATCACATGACACACGGTTGCCTAGTGACTAATAGCTGACATTGACCAGGCAGGATGCTTTTTTCAGTACTGAGATAGCTCGACTGCTTTAGGTACTGTCACTTTGTTGTGTGAGTATTTTTTTTAGTATTATAATTATTTCAATTATATTTTAAATCTTTTAGGTATAAAATATAGCACATACTATGAGTATATAAAACAACAGTATAGGAGCTGGGGAGATGGCTCCGAGGCACAAGTGCCTGCTGGGCAAGTGCAAGGTCGTGAGTTTGAACCCCAGTCCCACCAAAAAAATAAAATAAATAAATAAAACAACAGTATAACACAGAAATTTATAATGAAGTGCTCATGTAACCATCACACTACTCAAGAAATAGAATGTTTGTTTAACCACGAGGCATAAAAAGTAAAGCTAGATTAGTATGCTAAGCTGTAAAAGGCTTAAATCATTTTTAAGCTTCTAACATTTTTCTTCTGCTTTCCCCTTGGTCTGAAGGTGTTTAATGAGGCAGCAGGAGCTGGTCTCTTAGATGTCCATGAAAGATGTTTGTTATTGTCAGTTTCAAATAAAGAGCTTATTGAGCATGATTATTATATGTGCTTTTAGTGGTTTTAATGTGGATTTTCTTTGCTCAAAGTATTTCATTATCAAAATATATCTAAAAATAGTTTCATTATTTTGAATAGATCCAAAAAGTTCTCCTTCCAGAGCACCTGTTTGTGGAATTTTTGTGGATTTTGCAACAGCCTCACACCGTCAAAAGAGTCGGACTCAGGCCCTTAAGCAAAAGTAGGTATTTGGGGAAATTTGCCAAAGATCCAATGGGATTTTTAATACACCTTTTTTGTTTTTGTTTTTGTTTTGAGACAGGGTTTCAGTGCAGTTCAGGCTGGCCTTGAGCTCACTTCTGTAGCCCAGGCTGGCCTTGAATTCACACCAGTCCTCCTGCCTCAGCCTCCCAAGTGCTGGGATTACAGGCATGTGCCACCACGCCCAACTTAATGCACTTTTGTTTGATACCCTTTTAAAGGCAGAGCTGTCAACTTTATTCTCCCTGTTGTCTGTTTAGGTGTGCTTCTTAGTTTGTGCTACATTTCTCTTGGAGTTCAGGTGTTACATTAATAGTCCAAGTGCATGTGCTACTGAACGCTGGGTGGTTGGTGCCCAAGTTCCTGGTTAAATTCACGGCTGGCTATTGAGGACCCACTCTGACCATCCACGGCCTGCGAGGGGCTGGGGTTGGGGCCACAGCTGCATGTTCACGAATCTGGAGAACTCAAGGCCCCCAGGCAGGGCAGGCTGACTGGTGTTGTATTTCGTCTCGGGGAGTGTCTCTACCACAAGAAGCCCTGAGAACTTTGTTCTTCTGGAGTGGGGGGGGGGGGTGTAAGAATATCTTGGTAGAAAGTGTGTGATGGAGCAGAGTGGTTCACCAGAAGCAGAGAGAGACAGGAAGGACAGGGGCACGCTCCCCTCTTCAAGAGCAGGCTCCCTGTGACCTACTGCCTCCCTCCGGCCACCTCCCAGCAGCCCATTCAGCTGTGAATGTGTACATTGACAGTTTATAATTTTATAGGCTGTTGGGAGTGATGGAAGCCCAGAGTGGGGACCCAGCTGCAGGCGCGTGTGTCTTGTCTTGGCCCCTCCTCTCTTGCTCTGTCTGTCTGCCATGAGGTGAGCAGCTGTTCCCCCGCATGCTCTTCACCATGATGTGCTGCCTCTCACAGGCCGTGGGAATGGGGCCAGGTGAGCTTCGACTGGAATCGCTGCAACCAGAGCTAAAATGAGTTTTCTACCTTCAGTTTTTTTTCAGGTACTTTGTTTCAGAGATGCAAAACTAACATGGGTGCCAGAAAATATTCATGAATCAAAAATCTTAATCTGGCAGGACATCAGTTTTTCATAAAATAAATAGAGAGTGAATGCCATTCCAATTTTTAAATCACAGCAGGGTGTGTGTATGTGTGAATTCACCATTTTGGAATGCTGCTTCTAAAATGTGAAGGTTGCAAGTGGTGAAGTCTGTATTTGAAAGGAACACATAGTTAGGAGCCTTAAACTCAAACATTAGAATGAGCTTTGAAGCTCCAGTAACTGAACTGTGTCCTTGGCTCAAGGGTAGTCAGAGTGGCCCAGCAGAGGTAGTCTTAGATCCCTCTGGTGCCAGACTGCATTGTCACTGCACATCCAGGGAAAGAATGGTGGTCTCCGATGCAGGATGTTGCAGCAGTTAGGTACATGTATGCAAGAAAGGACCCTGTGCCTCACACTCAGGAGGGTATGACAGGCCAGGGAAAGTGGAGGCGGTAGGTGCCACGTGCTTGAAGAGATCATTCATTTGTTCACTGGTGCAATGTGTATTATTGTGCACTGTGTGTGAAAGGACACACAGAAAAGAAGTAAGCCCTTAGACATACGTCCTAGCTTAGGTTCAAAGAGGGGTAGCAGAGAACTGAACTTGGAAACATCTGTGTTAGGGTGCCTGGAAGAAAAGGAGAGTCTAGCCCAGGTGAAGGGAAGGGGCAATCTTCAGGGAAGAGCAAGCTAGCAGATGCACTTGTTTCTGAGGCTGAGGGTGGGTTACATTGTCAGGTGCCACCTGGACACCAGAGTCCTGTGGGGAGAGAGGTCTGGATACCTGTGCAGCTGTGCAGGCTGGCACTACCTGGCTATCTTAGCTACTTTTCTCATGCTAAGACAAAATAGGCAAGGCCCAACGTTAAAGGAGCAAAGGTGTATATAGCTCACCTTGTGGAGGTTTCAGTTTGTAATGGGCTGGCTCCGGAGGAGGGTGGCATGTGGCAGAGGAGCTACAGATCTCATGGCTGCAAATGATGGCAAAGGCAATAATGGAGAGAGGGGACAAGGCTGTTTCTGTCTCATACATGGTATGCAGGCACTAGCACCCACACCCTTAATCCCAGCATTAGGCCATCCACCATTGAAAAACATTAGCTCCAGCCATCTCTGAAGAGCACCCCGTGAATACATGTGACTTTTGGAGGACATCTAGACACAAGCCATAACACCAGCTAATGTGACAAACATGCTGTTATTCTAGCCAGAGGACAATCCCCATAGCAAAGTGTCCACTAGGCAAACATACACCCTATTTGTGTTGACCTCAGGTATGCTGATGCACTCCTCTCTTTGGTCCCTGTGTGACCATCTTCTACTGCTATTTTTAACAACTGTTAGGTACCTCAGGCTCACATGCACACGAAAGTCTTCGCTAGTAACCTCAGTGTGGTTCCCATCCTCCTGCACCTCCCTATGTATACTACTTAATTTAACTTTTGTCTTATTTCCGGTTTATTTTAAAGGTCCAGAAGTACAAAACTACTTCGGCTTATTGACTTGGATTTTTCATTCACTCTCTCTCTCATGGATTTACCACCAGTTAATGAGTATGACATGTATATCAGAAACTTTGGGAAGAAAAATACAAAGCAGGTCAGTATAAGGTGCATTCACTCAGTGACAGCAGACACCTAGAGTGTCACTTTATGCCTCTCTGGGTCTTTTTCATTTTATTTATTTATTTTTCTTGTTTCAGTCATTTTTCTTTTATGGCTGGCTTAGCCTTGCCCCGAGGGCAGGGCTGGCGCAGCATGTGGTGCCGGGAATCGAACCACGGTCCCTGAAGCCGCCCAAGCTTTCCCAAGCAGGCGCTTTAGACCACTGAGCCATCCTGCCGGGCCCTGTGGGTCTTTTTCTAAAATATAAATATTAGCCGGGCATGGTGGCTCACGCCTGTAATCCCAGCACTCGGGAGGCTGAGGCAGGAGGATCGGTGTGAGTTCGAGACCAGCCTGGGCTACAAAAGTGAGCTTAAGGCCAGCCTCAACTGCATAGTGAGACCCTGTCTCCAAAAGACAAAAAATAAATAAATAAATAAAATATAAATGTTTAGGAAAGGTATGCAGAGCAGTTGTTTAAGGAAAAGGCAGTCCTGTATCATGTGGTGCTCATTAGCTAGACGGATTATGGGAAGACAGAAGGTTTCCCAGAAGCCACGAGGAGTGTAGCTTGGCAAGTTCTGCACAGCAAGTTACACAGGGCAGGGCAGCAGTTCCTGCTTTGAGTACATGGTGTGGATGTTTTGTTGAAAACTAGAGTGTGCAGGTTGGATTTGGTTCTCAGGTTCCAGGTGAGTAAGGGGGCGTCATACTAGTCTGCATGAAGTACGCATGAGCCAAGGATCTTAGACGAAATAATTCCTGTGTGTTCAGTGTGATATCCTATCCTCTCTGAGTCTCCAGAGCCCTCATTCCTGGTCTGTCCCTGGGCCAGGCTGTTCCATGTCTTGTTTAGGCTGTCCTCCTTCCCTCGGCCCCATCTGCCTGATATGTTTCTGTGGGAAGCCCTGTTCTATAGGACCAAGACCCTTTTCCTGATGACGTATGCTGAGCTTCCTCCTTTTCCAGAGTTGCTACACTGATCCCATGCAATTTTGTCCTTCCTAATAGTACTGCCAGTAAATAGTTGTAAGATAGTCTAAGTTCATAGCAAGGGTATAAAGCCTTCATTTTAGGGACTATGGGTTGAAGCCAGGGCTCGTGCAAACTAGGCAAGTGCACCATGGAGCTGTATCCCCAACCTGGCATAAAGTGTCTGAAGTCAGATATCCTATATCCTGTTTTTCTATGTTCCTGATAGTGGGACCACTGATCTCACATAGTCTCTGTGGTCTCGGCAGTCCTTGTTAGTAGAAGGAGGGTCACAGCTTGGACCCAGGGAAGCTGCCAGGTATTACCCAAGTCTCCTTGAGGCTCACTCCGACCTTAACTAGCTCATCGTTTTGTTTTTGTTTTTTTTTTTTTACTAGCTCATCTTTTTGCTTGTTTTTCTTACTTCATTAGGTATTGATAACAAAGCCATGTTCACTAAATTATGTACCTTTTTGAAATAGAAAAAGTATATTGGTTTTGCAGTGCTAGTATGTTTTATGAAAGTAGCATATGAATAGGCTAGGTGGCAGTGTTTTCAAATCAAAGCTAAATTGTTTGACATGATTTTGGAAACCTTTTGGAAATTAGGCTTGTGTTTATCAAATATTTAACACAAGCAATCTTTGTGTGATCATTATTTGTATGATAATACTGATTTTGACACAAGGAAAATGCCTTGTATCAACTTTTTTTTTTTTTTGGAAGGGTCCTCAGGGTGTTCAGGGTCTCACTATTAGATTGGACTTGCAGTGATCTACCTGTTTACAGCCTTCCAAGAGCTGGGATTACAGGCATGTGCTACCACACACAGTCTCAATTGCCAGCTCAGTGTGCCCCAGTGGTGGGGCTGGTATGGCAGTCCTGGGGACCAAACCCCTGGTCCCTGAGTCTGCTTGCAGGGACTTTGATCCCCTGAGTTATTTGGCCAGCCCTTGTATTAACTTTTTAAAACTTGTAATTGCTTTTATTGCCATTTTAATTCTCCATACATTTGTTTTAAGGCATATGTTCAATATAATGAAGATAATGTTGAAAGAGACATTCAGACTGAAGACATAGAAACCAGGGAGGCATGGACCCAGCATCCTGGAGAAGGCGCCATTGTGTCTGGAGGTGATACCTGTCACCTGCCTTTACGTCTTTGTTTTATTTCTCCTTCCCCTTATGTCTTTCCCTAATGTGCTTATGAGTGTTAAACTATGAAAATACCTAGTATTCTTTGAGATAAACAAACTCTCTTCTGTCAACAGTTGCCTGCTAGAGCTACAAGAAGGCTTTAATTGCCCTGGACTAGGGTCTGGGCCCTGACCAGGACCGAGAGCCCACACAGCAGTTCCCTCATCCAAACCAACCACCTTACATCTGGACTTGTGGAACACATTCTGCTTTTAAGATGGGGATAGTCTCATTTTGCCAATATGGAATTTTCATTTTTTAAAGTGTGGTTTACAAATAAAGTCCATCAATATAGAGTGAAGGTCCTGGCTAGGTACACTGCAGCTATTTACACAATAAATACTTTATTGGTTGATTATTCTTGAGAAATTATCCTTTTTTTTTTTTGTTATTGGGTATTGAACTCAGGATGTTATACTTGCCAAGCAGGCACTTAAGCTGCTGAGCTACCTCCCTGGCCTAAGAAATTATTTTTATATAGCAGGGAATTATTTTCTTTAGGAGAGTAATATAGCTTGAGTATTACTTATTCAAAATGGTTGGGACTAATAAGTATTTTATGTTTTGGAATTTTTGATTAGGGATGCTCAATCTGTATGCCTAAATTTGGTACTTAACAGGATGAACTGATCCCCCCCGCCCCATTTTTTTTTGGGGGGGGGGTCTGTTTGAGACAGGGTCTCACCAGCAGTTCTGGCTGGCCTTGAGCTAACTTTTGTAGCCCAGGCTGGTCTCGAACTCACACCGATCCTCCTGCCTCAGCCTCCCAAATGCTGGGATTACAGGCGTGCGCCACCACACCCAGCCCCTGTAGTCTGGTCTTGAATTTACTATGTACTTACTATGTAGCCCAAACTGGCCTCAAACTCATGGTGATTTTCCCATGTAGGCCTCTTGAAAATGAACTGATTCCTTTTAACTATTTTCTACATTGAAATAAAATTCAGTTTATAGACTTTCTCTAAAATGATATGCAATTGCTTTTGGAAAAAAACCACTCAGAGATGTAGAGAATAGCTAGACATGGTGGTGCATGGTTGTAATCCCAGCACTCAGGAGGGTGAGGCAGGAGGAGCACTGCGAGTTTAAGGTTAGCCTGGGTGACATAGTGAGTTCAAGGCCAGCCTGAGCCTAGTAGCCAGACCCTGTCTCACAACAAAACAAAATAACCCAAAAAAGAAAACTCCCCTCCCCCACCCAAGAAAAGATCTAGAGAATATAATATAAAGTTTTCTGATTTTTCCTTCTACAACTCTTAATTTTCTTTCCTTTTTTTTTTTGGCTGGTTCTTGCTTTATAATGCAGGCTCGCCTTGAACTCACAATGTAGTCTAGGCTTGACTTAAACTTAGGCAATCTTCCTACCTCTGGCTTCTAAGTACTGAGACCACAGGCATGTACCACTATGCCTGACTTTAATTTTTATTTTTAACATTTTTGAACTCTAAGATATATAAAATACAGCTACATTAAAATCAACTTTGTTTCTATGTAATCTATTTTTCTTAGGTAGTAAAGAAAGAGAAGCATCTGATGCTACATTTGTACCAAAGATTGATACTCCAAGGTTGTCCAACTTTCTGCGGGCAGCTTGTCAGGTATATTTTATGTTATATAGTCTATTCTGTGTGTGAGTACTAAACAATTTCAGTATATGTAGAAACATAGGAACTAGTGAAATCTTGGAGAATTTAGAGCTTAGATAAATTAGAATCAATTATTCATTTTCAGGTATTATTTTCTTATAAATTATCCACATTACATTCATAATATATCCATATTACATTTATAAGCCATTATACATTGGGAACTTTTCACCAGAAGTACTACCTATGCTGCTAGGTTCTATAGTTTAATATTAATTTCTTAAACTTAAAAGCAACTGCAGAGTAAAACTGAAAATATTGAGTTTATAAGTAAGCATAATGTAATTATTTGAAAATAATAAATTTATGATTTAAAAAGTAATGATAGAGACTTTCAAATGCATACAAAGGTTAAGGAAATAGTCTTGTGAATACCCTTGTACTTCGGCAGTCATCGCTTCATGGCCTGTTTGTCCTCTTTGGCACCTTTCTCACATCTCCCTGGCCACCATCCATGTTATCAGTTATTTTGAATTTATCCCAATCATCACAACTTCTCCTCCATAAGTATACTGTATAAATCTCCAAAGAAATCTATAGAAGCATTATTGCTAATAATTTCTAATATATTAAAATATGAAGTTGATGTCAAATTTCCTGTTGTCTAAAATTTTTTTTTTCTATATAAACTTCAAATTTAAATGTAGAGCTAAAATAAACAGCATACCATTGCTAAGCCTCGAAATGACATAGACATATAGTAAGCTTACTTATCAGAGTGTCAGGTGTTTAGAGCTAACTCTGATAGGATTCATATAAGCTTAACTCTGGTAAGTAACCACAACCCAAACCATGTTAAGGCAGTCTGTGGACTGATGCAGTCATCACATGTCCATAATCCAACCTATGAGTGTGTGAGGCTTTGTGAGGGACATCTGGGTCCAGTGTAAGCCGTATCACCCACTGACTGTCCAACCAAGAAAGGCTGTAGTGGTTACCTGATGGCTGTCCATGGTACTGTGTTCATTTAATTAATGGTGCTTGGTATTCAGCCCATTTTCTGCCTCTGTGATTTTCAGCAGTATATCTGGTGGGAAAAATCTCCCAGCATTTATCTTATCTTTTATCTGTTAGTTTCTATTATTATTATTGTTATTATTATTATTACTATTTTGAGATAGGGCACTGCTATGTATGTCATAGCCTGGAACTCACTTTGTTGCCCAGGCTGACTTCAAACTCTTGTCAGTTCTCCTGACTCAGCCTGCCAAACGCCATGGTGACAGTGTCTGCCACCACACCCAGCTTAGCTTATATTATTATTCAGAAAGGATCATACATTTTTAAAGCTTCTATAATATGGTAGAGCCAAGCATTTATTTGTGGAAGTGGGTAAAATGAAAAGGTGATTTTTTTTAAAAAGGTAAAATGACTAATTGTGAATCTACAGTATTTTCCAAAATAATACTTGACTATCTTTGAAAGGTGATGGCTGTCTTGCTTGAGGAGGACCATTTGGCCTCTGGACCCACCTGCAGTCCCAGGGCACACAACACCACTTTGTCTATCAGTGACAGTGCCGCCCAGCTGAATACTGGCCTGCCGTTCCTTCAGAGTAAGAGGCCTTTCTGAAACACAGCTTCGATTCTGATTCCTATGCATTTATGTTGAACCAGTGATATTGTATTCTATTTTAATGTGATGATGTGGTTTACTGTATTTGAACAGAAAGACCCAGTTTCTGTAGAACTGAAAAGCGAGTGATTAGGTTTTTTAAAAATGTGTTAAAGTTTTAGGAGAAATTTTTGTAAGTTCATTAGAAGAAGAGCTATAGTAGTTTAAATTAGTGAAGTTATTCAAATGCTGAAAGCCAAAGTTGTCTGTGTTTGTTTTCCCTGCAGTCACCCGGCTGCTTTGATCTCTTGAAACAGATCAGAGGAAATGGAGCGGTGTAGCAGTGATTACATGTGAGGAGGGTGTGAGGAAGGTGCTTCGTGCCTAACATAAACATACTTAGATGTTTTAAGTTCCTCCGTGGTTACAGAGAAGAAAAGAGTGAATGAAGCATGTGATAGTCAATGTAAAGACCATCTGCATGTAATTGTGTCCATTAGTTTTAAAACTGTGTTTATAAGATTGGAATTTTTTTGGCTAAAAATAACATGTTGGCCTTTGAGAAAAGTGGCTAGTGAGGTAGATTGTGGCCCTTAGGGGCTGGAGTGTGTGAAATGTGACAGGAAGGGAGGGGCCAGTCCCACAGCCAACTTCTCTGCAGCTGAGGGTGCAGATGTGCCTGGGGCCTCAGGAAGTCAGAGCCCTGGGAGCTTCTTATCTGAGGCGTTTCTTCTGTCATGCCTGTATTTAGAGACAGATTGATGCATGTTCCTCTGTCTTTTAACATTAACAAAGATGTCATTGTTTACTTAAATCTTCACACTCTTTAAAAATATTTTATCTCACATAATTGTCCTGTTAGAAAATTTGTAAACCATTGTGTGCGTAGTATTTAACACATTGACCACACCCCACGTCCTGCACACAAACAGAAGGGAAGATGCTCTGATCCCAAAGGACCAGAATAGAGTGGCAGCAGATATTAAAAATGTTAATTATACGTACGTATTGCTAGAATCCTTCAACAGTTAATGTATGTTTACTCCTAATAGACTAACACATGTGAAAGGAGTAGAGGTCTTTCTACTCACTTGCTTTTGTGTTTTAGTGAAATAAATGTTGAAATAACAGGAGGAAAATGAGGTGAGAGAAGAGACGACCCAGTATTTTTGTGAGTGTCTTAGTGAACCCACCATCAGACCCACATAGTGTCCGGATCCTTGCCTGGACATGGTGACACTTCAGCCCTCACAGGGTCTGCTCATCGCCACCATCATCATCTGGATGTGTCACAGCAGGCACACCTGTGGCAGTCTGTGCATGCATTCAGTCCACATACGAGTCTTCCGTGTCCTAGGCACCACTGACTGAATGGGACAGTCAGAAACCCTGGCATCTTGGAATTATTATTTTGATGGGTCAAATAGGTCACAAATGAGCAAATTAAGTGGTGTGTGATAAATTAGAAAGGGATAAGTTCTAAGGAGAAAGAAGACAGCGTCTGGTATAGAAGGCCTCATACCGGGTAGCAACCAGATGGAGAGAGAACGAGTGTTCTGAAGTGGTGGGGAGCTTCCTGCAGAGAGCTTGAGCCCAGGCATCCCTGAGTCTCATGGAGCCAGAGAGACCCAGGGAAGGTGAGGTAGGGACAGCAGGTCCGAGCTCCTGCAGGCCTTTCAAAAGTCAGATCTGTTAAAACGTTGTGCCTGTCCTGAAAGTCACCACACTATGGAAAATTTCCAGGAAAAAAAATCACAGGATTAATGGAGTCAGGGATCAGGGCCCAGTACTCAGAGAAATCGTTAGTGTCTTCCTATAAGAACAGGAAGGTGGTACAGATGGTAGTTTAGCTCATGTTAGATAATTAAGAAGCACAAACTACTGTGGCCCTTCCCTGGGAAACTGAAGTTTGCTGTGGAAGGTCCTTGAGGCTGTGGTGTGAATGTGGAGGGAGGGGTGTTTGCCCCTAGGCATGGAAGGAGAGGGTTGCCATGCACTGAGCTGAGGAGCTGCTGGGTGTTTAGGGTTCGTGAGCTGTGTAGTTTCTGTGTTCACCAGGAGCCTCCCAGCAGTATTATCTAGAAAGAACTATAGAACTATAAGGTTCTCACAGACTCTTACTTAAATCTGTGTTTTTTGGTTTTTGTTTTTTTCCCTGTATTTAGGGCAGGGTTACAGAGTCTCACTATGTAGATTGGACTCCTAGTGATTCTCCAGTTTTCAGCCTCCCAAGTGCTGGGATTACAGGCACACACCACCATGCCCAGTCTCAGTCACCATCTCAGCGTGCCCCAGGGCTGGGCGGCACAGCACACCTGGGATCAATCCCCAGCTGTTGCACTTTGCCTAAGCAGGCACTTTAGTCTGCTGAGCAATCAGGCTGGCCAAGAGTCTTAATATGCTTCCATTTTCATCTGTACATTCTGCTGACTATGACAGCTACCAGTTCACTAGGCCCAAGCCATTTCTCGATGAAGCTGTCTTGTCCCCAGCACTGGTACAGACCTGCTTGCAACATGGTACCCTGCAGGCTACAGAGCTTTGAAGTCCCCAGTGGTAGAGTCCATATCCTGTGCAGAGCAGAGGGCTGCTTCTGGCTGTTACCTGCCCTGAGGTTCTGCCCCAGCCTAGTTCCCTGAGAGCTGTTGGCAGACAAGAGGAAGTGCCCTGCCCATGCTGTGCTACACCAAAGCTGACTTCTATTCAGCAAACTGCAGCGTTAGCTTGGACAGAGCACTCAGGTCCAGGCTGTGGCCTTTCACTGAAGCCTGGATTTCAGTGTTTCAGTTTTGGTCAGGTTTGTCTCTTCATTAATTTAAAATTGAATATCCTGACATGTGTTAATTTTGTATGGCATCTGGCAGACTGCTAAAATACAAAAACATGTTTCTTATCTTATCCCCAGACCGGAAAGTGTCCTGCTTGCATGCCTCTCCAGTTCAGAGACAGGTGATGGTCTCAGTCCACGATGTGCCTGGAAAGCCATTTGCCCAGCCGCTGGACCACAGATGCATCCTCTGTGTTTGGGATATTTGGCAGCCTTCAGGGCCCCAGAAGGTTCTGATATGTGAGTCCAAGGTACACTCAGGGAGAGAAGTGTGGGCTTGCTGAGGGGAGAGGAGGTGGGTGGACGGCAAAGGCACAGAGCGAGCATGGGTATCTGAGGACAGCAAGACAGTGAAAGCCAAGGGCTGTTTCACCGCTGCCGCAGCTGTGCTGTAGGTGTGACAAGGCACACGTGTGTGTTTTCCTTGACTAAAAATCCTTGGTTCAGAGGGTTGATTCAGACTGAGATTTAGCATGGGGAGGTGAGAGTAAAAAATGAATGTAGTTATAGGCCTAATAAAAACAGTAGCCTACCTGAGTGTAGCTCTGGGATGCAGAAATGTCCTTTTCTGGTTTGCATTGTTTGTTTTCTGGATGTGTTGTAGATTTCTGGAAACCCATGTGATTTCTTTGAAGGGTTGGAAGTGCTCTTTGATTTACTCAGATAACCAGCCACCACACACCTTTGCGCTCCTCCTGGAGTTCCTGGAGGTCCCTTAGGAGAGCCACCCTCTCATTCCCTCCACCCAGTTGGGAAAACACCCTATTTACATGTCCCTTCACCTCAACACCACTGGTTCTCTCAAAATCACAGAAAACTTCAACAAAAGCTAGTCTTAGGGGCTTAAAGATAAAGCTTTTTTTTCAATACATGTTGTAAATAAAACGACAAAGGATACCGTTTTAATCTCGGAGCTGAGCAGGGGGCAAAATGCAACATTTTGTGTACTCAGATGTGTGTGAAGACACTTCGTTTGTGACCACAACAGCTCTTCATGGTGGGCTTTATTACCCCTTTCCACTTGAGGAACCGCTCAGACAAGTTAACAGGTGTGACTCATGCGCATCCTGCTCCCTTCAACCCGCAGCTTCCTGGCGTGCAGGAAGGACAGGTGCCTCAGCTATGGGGTGAGCGCTGCTCCTGGGAACTCCGCCTCATTGCTCCACTTGTCTGCTTTGTTTTTCTTTTTAGGTCACATGTTGCAGCTTTAGCCCCTTTAAGGCATTTTTGCTGTTTGCTGGAACTGTGGATGGCTCTGTGGTTGTGTGGGACTTGAGAGAAGACTCCAGGATGCACTATTATGTGAAGCTGAGTAATTGTCCTTGGACCTTCAGGATGCCTACATTTTCCACGGGTCAGTGTCACAGGCCTGCTGACTGCACATCAGTGGAAAAGCCACGATAGATCTGGGATGAAATCTCAAATTTATTTGCATCTATCCATTCATACCATCCAGCGCACAGGATACAAACACAAGGGGTGTTTGATTAGAACAAAAGCAAAATTCATTGAAGTCATCCTCACCCAGTAGCCAACAATTGGAATTTTGTGGATTCCAAAAGATTTCAACCAAGTAACTTTGAGTTTTAAATTATCTTAAGTATATTGCAATGTGTATAGTCCTGTGGCGTAGTTACTAATGCCTGAGGTAGTAAAGTCAGCCAGTGGTGGGGATGAAAGAGGACAGCTGGACTCCTGGGGGCCCATAATTTTACCAGGTGAGCAATTCCACTGTGGAGACCACAGCGAGTAGTAAGCACTTCCTGTGTCTAGGACTTTGTTTGAGCACTTTGTATGCATTTGTTCACTGAGCTCGCTTACATACCCTGTGTCCCAGCACTCTCAGTTGTAGGATGTTTGTTTAAGGCCATGCTTACATAGGGCAGGCTGTTTTCATCTAAATTAACCTGACAGCATGAGCCTTCTCGTGGGTGCTGGAGTCTTGTCCACTGAGGCTCACGTGCACGTCTCTCTTAGTTACGTTCTTTCCTCTGTGTACATGTCTGTGCTCCCACCCTGAGCACACCCACACCACATTACACCATAAACACATGGGTTTGGTATCGCTTCCTTCCCACCAACCATTAACGTGTTTTATGTCCTTACAGTTGCATTTCTTCCAGATGTTGCTGAATGAAATTGTCTAGTAGCCCGCTGCTTTGCAATGCCTCTGTACCACTTCACAATGCAGAATTCATCCCTCCTCTGCTGAATGGTGCTCTGTGGTACAGAGGTTGCAAGCATATACTTAGGTCCCCAGTGGATGGGTAGTTGGTTAATTCCTGTTGTGACTGATTATGGATAGTTTGTATCTGAGTGCCTGTGTCTCTGTGCTGTTACCATGTTGCATTCTCTGCAAAATATGAAAGTTTCCATTACGCTACATCCTCATAGTACTTGGTATTTTTACTTTTTTGGAAAAGTTTGTAGTAATTGTGTGGTGGCATCTTGCCTAGTGATGTTGAACATATTTTCATGTGCTTCTTTGCCACCCATGTATCTTTTTTCCAATATCAGGGATTGAACTCAGGACCCTGCACTTTGCCGGCAAGCATTTAGTCTACTGAGCTATCTCCTGGGCTGCCACCCATTTATCTTTGTTGGTACATCTGTTCAAATATCTTGCCCATTTTTTATTAAATGACTTTCTCTCTCTCTCTTTTTTTTTGCTTTGGAGATAAAAACAATGTAGACTTTCAAAACAAGATGATAGAAAATTAACAATGTTTTTATATTGCATATTGTTATCTTCAAAGGAATTCCTTATATTATCTGATACAGGCTCACAAAATTGATCAAGCAATATAAGCACTAAGCATTCCTTTCAATAAGCAATAGAAATTAGTAGTACAATTAGCCATGTATATATGTTTACATATATATTTCTCTTCCTTCTTTAGTCCCTTCCCCCATCCCAGCTGTCCTTTCATTTTGAGTGGTTTCTTTGCCTTTCACAATATTTGTTGTACCTTTTGAATCTTATTTATTCTTTCAGTTTCTTACACTAAGGAGACAATGTGATGTTTACACATCCAACTCTTATTTATTTCACTTATGAGTATGGTCCTGAGTTGCACCCATGTACCTATAAAAGCCTCAAGTTTATCTTTCTTTTACCTGAGCAGTACTCCATTGTATAAAAATACCAAATCTTTTTCATCCATTTCTTGGTTGATGGGCATTTGGGCTGTTTCCAAGACTTAGCTATGGCAAATTGTGCTCCTATAACCATGGGTGCACATATAGTGCTGTGGTATGTTTTCAGTTCTTCTAGGAAAATATCCAGAAGGGATATTTTGATCCAGCTGGATCAAATGAGACTTCTAATCCTAGGTTTTATGGAATCTCCACACGGATTTCCACAGTGGTTGTACCAGTCTACAGTTCCACCAACAAGGGAGAAGGTTCCTTTTTTCTCCACAGACCCTATGGCATTTGTTATTGGTTGATTTTTTTTTTTTTTTTGATAATAGCCATTCTTTCTGGACTGAGATAGAATCTCAGTGTTGTTTCAATTTGCATTTCTTGGATGACCAATGATGCTGAACATTTCTTCATATATTTATTTGCCATTTGTATTTCTTCATCTGAGAAGTATATATTTCTCTCAGATGCCCATTTTTTATTAGGTCTTTCAATTTGGGGTGTCTTTTTCTTTTTTTTTTTTTTTTTTAATCTGTTCTAGGTGGAAGTCCCTTATCTCAAGGATAGATCTCAAGGATAGTTTACTGAAATTTTCTCCCAATTAGTAGATATTATTTTCACTTTTTTCTTGGTGATTTCTTTTGATGTGCAAAAACTTCTTAATAAGATGAGATCCCATTCAGTGATTCTTTGAAGTATTTCCTTTGCAATTTGTTTTTTGTTCATGAACTCTGCCTACCTGTGTCAAGATTTCTTACTTTCTCTTCCAATAGATGCATTGTTTCTGTTTTAATATTTATATCTTTGATCTATTTTTACTTTAGTTTAGTGCATGGTGATAGAAATGGGTCTAGTTTTAGTCTTTGGTATGTGGAAAGCCTATTTTCCCAGAAGCATTTATTAAAGAGGCTGTCTTTCTTCCAATGAACATCTTTAGTCCCTTTGGCTGAGTATGTTTATAGTTGTGTTTGTGTTTTTTTAATTTGTTCCATTGATCCTCGGGTATTTATTTTGCCAGTAGCATGCTGATTTTATCAAAGTAACTTTGTAGTATGGGTATACTAATTTCAAGTCAGGGATTGTGATGCCTCCTGCCTTGCCTTGCCAATCCTGGGCAACCCCAGGATTGCCTTTTCAATTTCATTTACTGATACTAGGTTATTCAGAATTTTTATATCTTTTGATTCAGCTTTGGTAATTCATATGTGTCTAGGAATCTTTCCATTTCTTCTGTTTTCTATCCTATGTGAGTAAAGATTTTCAAAGTAAATATTGATAATCTGATTTTCTACAGGATTTGTAGTGATTTTACCCTTTTCATTCCTTACTATATGAATTTGAGTTTTTTCTTTCTTTTTTGGATAATTTTGGCTAGGTGTTTATCAGTTTTATTTTTTGTTTCAAAGAACCAACTCTTCAACTCATTAAATCTTTGTACTGTTTTCTTAGTCTCCCTTGCATTAGTTTCTGCTCTGATCTTTATAATTTTTCTCTTGCTTCGGGTGTTTGGCTTGACTTGCTCTTCTTTTCTGGAGCCTTGGGACACAGCACTAGGTTGTTTATTTGTGCTTGCTCTGTTTTCCTGATGCGAGAGTGTACCACTATAAATTTCCCTTTGAGAACTGCTTTTATTGCATTCCACAGGTACCAGTAAGTTATATTTGAATTTTCATTTGATTGTAGATGTTGTTTAATTTCTTCTTTAATTTTTTCTGTTCAGGAGGTGTTATTTAGTTTCCATGTATTCAGGGAGTTTTTGTGATTTCTTTTGCCAACAATTTCCAGTTTCATTGTTCTCTAACCTGATAATATGCATAGGATAATTTCAACTCCTTTATGCTTACTTAAGCATGTTCTATAATGGTCTTAATTTAGAGAATATTTTGTGTGCACCTGAGAAAAATGTGTATTCTGATGTTGTTGGGTGGAACACTCTGTGAAGTCTACTGAGTCTGTTCACAAGTTTGATTTAGTTCTGTTATTTCTTTGTTATTTTGTCTAGTTGATCTATCTCTTTGTGTCAATGGGATATTAAGTTCCCTCATTATGATTATGTTATTAGTCATTTGAGTTTTCTTGTGTACTTGTATTATTTAGTTGAGTTCTCCTATGTTTGTTGTATACATATTTATGATTGTTATCTCTTCCTCTTGAAGTTTTCCCCTAAAAAGTATGTAGTGCCCTTCTTTACCTCTTTTGATCATTGCTGGTTTGAACTTGACATTTTCTGTAAACACGACAGCTAATCCTGCTTTTTTTCTGGGTTCCTTTCACATGGAGTATTGTGTTTCATTCTTTGAAGCTCGGTCTACAAATTTCCTTTTGAGTTAATGTGTTTCTTGTATGCAGCATATTGTTGGATTTTGTTTCTTGATCCACTCTGCCAGTCTGTTTCCTTTGATTGGTGAATTGAGACCATTTACAGTGATGCTTATAACTGATTTGTATTTGTTTTCCTGCAGTTGGTTCCATGCTTTCTCCTCCATGTTTAATTGCTTGTCCTGCTAGGTGGTTTCTTTCTGTTGTTGTTCTTGGGATTGTGGTCAGTTTTATTATATCATTCTAGAATATCTTTCAGTACTCATTGTAGGGTTCATTAGGTTGTCATGAGTTTTCAGTTGTTCTTTGTCTTGGAAGCATCTCACATGTCCATTAATTTTGAAAGATTGTTTGACAGGTTTCATCAGTCTGGGTTGAAAGTTGTTTTTCTCTCAGAACTTGAAATACTTACATCCTATTCTTGATTAGATGGTTTGTGTTGAGAAGTCTGCCATGCTTCTGATGGGATTTCATTTATAGGTGATCTGTTTCTTTACTCTAGCAGCATTTAATATTCTGTCCTCATTCTGAATTTCTGGTATCTGGCTTATTGTATGTCCAGGTGTTGACTTACTTTGGTTATAGGAAATTGGAGTTCTATATGCTTCACTTAGCTTTATGTCAGATTCTTTTCCCATGCTTGGGAAATATTTTGCTATTACTTCTGCAAATTGGTCTTGTTTTTTTTTTTTTTAATGTCATTTGTGTTGTCTCCTGGTTTTTCCTTGACATGGATTATTCTTTTTTTTTTTTTTTTTTATTACCTGTGTTTTCTTTTTTAAAATTTTTTATCTATTATGGCTGGCTCAGCCTGCCCTAGGGGTGGGGCCAGTACAGAATGTGGTGCCGGGGATTGAACTGCAGTCCCTGCAGTTGCCTAAGCTTGACTAAACAGATACTTTAGACTGCTGAGTCATCTCACCAGCCCCTCCTTTTTGTATTTTTGCCACCAGGAGTTGAACTTATAATTTCACACTTGCCAGGCAGGTGTTATTCCACTGAGCTATATTCCTTACCTTGATGTTGATTATTCTTACATTATTTTTCTTTTGCATCATTTTGCAGCTGTTGAATTGTTATTTCCTGGTTCTTTGTTTTTTGTTTTTTTTTTAATTATTTACTTTTTTTTTTCTTGTTTCAGAACCTTTGTTTATTCACTCATTTTTTGGCCAGCTCAGCCCGCCCCGGGGGGCAGGGCTGGTGCAGCATGTGGTGCCAGGGATCGAACTGCGGGTCCCTGAAGCCGCCCAAGCTTTCCCAAGCAGGCGCTTTAGACCACTGAACCATCCCGCCAGGCCCCTCTTTGTTATTTTTAAGAGATATTTCTTTTCATGACTGCCAACTATACTTCTGTCTTTAAGATCTGAAAGCCTAGGTTTCATTCAAGCAGTTTTGTGAGTTTTCAATGGAATTTTTAATTTCCAAGATATCTTTTTGGATGTGTTTCATGCATTCTAATTTTTTCCTGCATTCTTCATTAAAGATTTCTATCATTTTTGTGTGCTTCTCTTTTCTTTAAATCTGTGTCTTTAGATATGCTGAATGGTTCTTTCATTATGCTTGTCATTTCCTTGTTTACTTGAGAGATTATTTCTGATCTGATTTCCTCTGTAGACTGATGGAGTTGCTTCTTCAGTTGCTATCATTTTAGAAATTTTAGGTTTGTGACTTCCAAGTTCTTCTATGCTCTTGTCTCCTGGACTTCTGGGTGAGCTGGAGGTCTAAGATTGCATTTTCCTCCTTTGCCTTGACATTTTATAGTTCAAATTTTTTTATTTTTTAATTTCTGTGAAGATTTTTGTATGCTTTGTTAGTGGGTCATTGTATCACTAGTATCAAAACCTCTCCAGGAAAAGTCTGTATTTCAGGGATATCTTTGTATGTAGAAGATTTTTGGCTTGTGTCTGTCCAGGATCCTACCTTCTCAATTAATTCAATGTAGGATGTTGAGCTGTGGTGAGATTATTACCCCAGAACTTCCCAATATTGTTAAACAAGGGAAAATGACTGATTATAGCAGATATGATATCCTAGCTTGGTAGTACAATAATAAATAATGATAGTACACTTTAGAAACTGACAAACTATGGTAACTATTCACACTATTTTATACTTTAGACTGTAGGAGCAAAGGTGATAGCTATAACAGAACCGATTGTAAATTAAGAGTTTGTATGCAAAATATTTCTCCTCATTATAGTGGATTTATTCTGGGTTCCTCTGGATGAGCCTGTTGCAGTGTCCTGAGTGTTTCCTATGCTGGCTGCCCATCCCATAGTGTAGGGCAATTGGCCAGGCACAGCCTTGCTCTGGACCAAAGCTCCCTGGTTGGCAGAATAGCAGTGGGTCTGAATTGCTTTCTTATTAAAGGCTTCTTTTTTTTTTTCTTTTCTTTTTTGTTCCTGCTGGGATTGAACCTGGGTCCTCATGCATGTAAGGTAATCACTTAGCACCAACCCACACTCTAGTTGTCATTTATTTCTTGGCTTTTTGGGAGTCTGTATCTTTCCTTGATTTCTGATGAGGTATTTTTGTTTGGCTTGAAGAAATTAATTTGGATTCAGAATATTGCACTTTGGTTGACTTGTGCTTCATATCTGTGCTTGCAGGGCAGTGAGAATTTTCATCAGCTAGAACTCTTTGATTTGTATCCCAGTAGCTGTGTATGGAGTCTGACTTCTCCTAGATAGGCTTTTGCTGGTATTCTAGGTCAAAGAGCTTAGCTGTGTTAATTGGAGGTGTACTTCTGAACTGGAGTGTTGCTTGTATGGTAGTGGCTGCTGAGTTGGTGTGTCCCGTAGCCTTGTGGAGCTTTTGTGGCACTAGAGTTTAAACACAGGGCTTTCACCTTGAACTGCATCTCTGGCAATTCTTTATTTCTTTTTTTGAAACAGGATTTCACTGAGTCAGTAAGTTACCCAGGTAGGAATCAGATTTGAGGTTCTTCTGCCTCAGCACCTCTCTCTGCTTAGCACCAGGACTGTAGGCGTGTATGCCACCATACTTGGCACCTTTAGCCTTGCTTTTGCCAGTACCTGATTCACTCCTCTTAAGCTGCTCTCTTGCATTCCTTCACTTTCCAAATCTTTCCCCAGCTGTGAAGAGACTGTTGGACTCTGGCCTCAGGGTGAGGTTTCCCTTTCTAAGGTGGTTTTGCGTGAGCTTTATCACTCTTTAGGACAGTTCTTTTGGCTGGCTTATCTTGACTCCTATCTCCTGGCCTTTGTGGTCCACAGTGATGGCAGTACCTGTAGGAGGGTACATAAGCTTTAGAACATGTTTCTCTTTTCACAAGTTTTGAGGTTTTTAGTCCCCATTTCCCAGTAGTGCTGAATGCAAGGTCCTGGATCACATATGTGTGGCTTTTGGGGGATGGGAGAGACATCTGGGGCTTTTAGACCCACATCCCTCTGTGTTTTATCCATGTTGTTATGGTTTGTATGTATGTGTCCCCCCCAAAGCCTCATGTAGTCATGGGGTCTCTTCTGTAGTTTGTGATTATTGTGGTGTGGATGCCGCACCTGCCTGGGGGCAGGCCATTTGCATTGCAAGGCAGGGAGAGGAGAGAGGCTAGCTAGCTGCCTGAGCTGCTGTCCCTCCCTCTGATGTCTGCTTTTTGCCATGTGTTACTGTACCTTGGAGCCAGCTGAGTGTGGACTGAAACTTCCAGTAACTGTGAGCTAAATAACCTCTTTTTTTTTTTTTTTTTGTCTTTTTTGAGACAAGGTTTCAATATGCAGTTCAGGCTGACCTTGAGCTCACTTTTGTACCAGGCTGGTCTTGAACTCGCACTGACTCTCCTGCCTCAGCCTCCCAAGTGCTGGGATTACCGGTGTGCACCACCATGCCCGGCTAAAGAACCCATTTCTTCTTTCATTTTGAGTGTCAGGTATTTGTGCCAGGAATGAGAGCAAAGCAACTGAGACACTTGCCGAGGGTGGCTTGGGTTACTGTGGTGTATTACTGATGTGGGCGCTGTGTGTTTTAATCTCCAGATGGAATCCTGACATCCGTAAACCACCAGAGTCCTCTGCAGGCAGTAGAACCCATCTCCACATCTTCAAGCAAGAAGCAGAACTTTGTGCTTTTGCCGTTCTCTGCTCAGGAAGGTACAGGGCCCTTTCCTCCTCCTGCAGCTGCGCTGCAGTCATGAGATGGGACTTCTCCTTTTAGTGCAATGTTTTCCTCTCATTTCTCATTCTTAGGAGCCTCAGGATTGTCATTTCACATTGCTTCCTTGGATGAGAACGGGATTCTCAATGTATGGGTGAGTGGTGCCCAGGTGGTAGAGAAAAGTGCCTGTGTCTAGGGGCTCAAGGGAGGAGCAGCACAGTGATGCAGTTAGATAACGTGGGGACTCCAGAGCAGGCTGGTGTGCTGGTTCTGGGATGGGGGGGATGCAGAGATTCATGCAGGGCAAGTTTGGATGCAGGCCTCTGGCCTGGTACCAGTGCCGGGTACTGGACTCTTCCTGTGGGGAGGAAATCTGGCCGTTGATAAGGCTGGGAGTAAGCTTGCAGAGTGATCAGATGAGATGAGTTAGCAGGGTAGAAAACATCCATGCTAAAGTTAATGGCCACTCTTTTTTCCAGAGTAACTGAATTTTTAGGACTTAACATAATGTCATGTCTTGAATGAACTATTCTTTGTCTAAATGATTTCAAAGTTATAAATGATGTCCCTTCATTTTTAATATCTATTTTTAGGTGGTGGTTGAATTGCCAAAGGCAGATATTGCAGGTTCAATAAGTGATTTAGGTAACTATTAACTTTAAAAATGAATTAATTTTTTTTTTTTTTTTTAAGGAAGGATCTATGGTGTGTTCAGGATCTCACTACTAGATTGGACTCATAGCACTTCGCCTGTTTACAGCCTCCCAAGAGCTGGGATAACAGGCAGATACTGCCATGCTCAGTCTCAAATGCCTCTCAGTGTACCCTGGGGGCAGGGCTGACATGGCAGGCCTGGGGATCAAACCACCGGCTCTTGTGCCTGTTTGCAGGTGCTTTAATCTATGGAGCTCTTTGGCCAGGCCAAAAATTAATTTTAATGTTTGCAAAAATGAATAGACATGAAAGATAACAATGCCTACTTTGAGAAACACAGAATGAGCTAGCTGAGAAATGAACACACAAGTCCGCTCAGCTCATGAGCGCACCTCACCATGCGTGAAGGACGCTGCTCCCTCCCTCTGTCATTTGCTTCATGCCCTGCCCTGGATGAGAGGTGCGGTCTGTGCCCTGCACCACTTTCCCGGTGCACTCACAGTCAGAGTCTCTGCATCCAGCTCCCGCTGAGCTTTCCACCCTTGCGCTGGACTGGCATTTACCTAGGCATTTCCGTACCCCGAGTGTGTGTGCAGTGCCTGGGGGCTCTGTCTGGTAGAGCAGATGTAACTGAGATGAACCTGTGAGCTCTCATGAGAAATTCGCCATCTGCGCAGTGGAGAGCTCGGCTTCTGGTCTGGACGGGGCTGAGAGACCCCGGGGGCTCAGCCGTTGCTGCCCAAGGTCAAGTGAGTGGGGGTTCAGCCTCTGCTTTCTTGTCACATTGTCAACCTCTAGCCCCTTCTTTCTAATGACAAGAACTGCCTTACCTTCCTTGTGTCAGGGGTAGGTCTGGGGAGGCTTGGCCGGGGTGACACCAACGTCACCTCCCATCTCCAGCTGTCCCGTGAGGGACGGGGCGTGGCTGCATGATTTGTGAGCCCCAGGCTAGCTTGTGTCCAGGTTTCCCTGTGGACCCTTTGGGGCAGAGTGACTAGGCCTCGCGGCACCCACTCTGCATGTCCAGGCCCAGATGTCAGGTTGCTCAGGGCTGCAGGCTCCTTTTTCCTGGGCCTCCTTGGCATGCACATTCAGTCATGGGGCTGAGGCCAGGTGCACACCAGCCATGGACTAGCTCTGCCTGTGTGCCCAGTGCCTCCAAGTGCCTGGGACTCTCGAGTTTACTGTGGGGCTGGCCATGCTGCTGGCTCACTGGGTGCCATGGTGCTTCCCGGCGGTCGTAGGTGGGTGAAGGAGTCAGAGTCTCTGTCCATAGCTGCTGGGAATCCGATTATTCTGCATGAAAACTACACTGAAGTGTTTTGTGGCGTACGTGGGATGGTCTCCGGGAAGATGCCGTGCGTGTTTCTCTGTTAGAAGCTGCTGTGCGGGAAAGCACTGTTCCTCTATATTACCCAGATTTGGCTCTCAGAAGAGGAGGGGACAGTGTCCTTGGAAGCCACAGCTACCAGGTGGCTGCCAGCACCATCACCCTGGCCTGAGATGCAGATTGAGCCGTATCTTTCCTTCACTGTGAAAATCTCGACACAGCTAGGCTGCAGCACGGTGTCAGGGAGACCAATGCAGGAAAGATGGGTGGTAGATGACAGCTATAACACGGCTTCTAAAACAGAGGGTCTGCCAGGGCCAAGACCAGGTCGAGGAGAGGGGGATGATCTGCCTCACTCCATGGAGGGCAACGTGAACTTGGTGTGACAGCTGTGACTGTGACAGTGGCAGTGACAGCAGCAGAAGCATCTAGGCAGGTGTCTTTATTGAGATCTCCTGTTCCTGCCTTTGCGGTGATTAAAACAGGGACGAGGGCACTGAGAATTACTAGGAGGCAGAGCCGAAGGGTGGCGCGGCCCTCCGGTACAGGGAAAACGAGGAAGGAGTAGCAGAGCAGTCGCAACTGGGAAGTCAGCTCTGTGTCTCATGTTCATGGGGAGAAAGCCAGGAGCCCAGCAGGGCTTTTGGTGAGGCTGGCGGAGCTGTCGGCAAAGCCTGGGGGTCTCAAGGTCACCTGCAAGTGGGGCCTCTGCGTTCTCCCGTGGATGGTCACTGCTGTGAACTGCAGGGTGTTGGACGTGTGCACTGCCACCACCCCTTTCCCCTCAGGGCCCACACAGCGCCTCTCAGGGGAGCTGCTGGTCAGTCTGTGCTTCGCATCGTTGCTCAGCGCAGGTATCTAGGTGGTGAACCCCTTGCTTTTCTCCTTGCGGAGACAAAACACCCAACGCCCAAAGGCAGAGGTGGAGCGAGCGGCTCATCAGCTCACACGTGCAGGGGCTTCAGACCATAGGCGGCTGCGTGGCAGAGGGCATCACTGAGGAGAAGCAGCGTGTGGTAGGCAGAAGGAAGCAACGCAAGCGGAGAGCCTCACCAGCTTTCTCTGCTCCTCTCATAACCTACCTAAGCTACCAGGATTTCTTTTTCTTTTTTTGTCTTTTTGAGACGGGGTCTCGCTATGCAGTGCAGGCTGCCTTGAGCTCACTTTTGTAGCCCAGGCTGGTCTCGAACTCACACTGATCCTCCTGCCTCAGCCTCCCAAGTGCTGGGATTACAGGCATGTGCCACCACGCCCGATTTAAGCTACCAGGATTATTAGGGCAGTGCCATGCCTGTCAGCTAGCTGATTTAGTAGTCACCCAGTTTTAGTCTGTACTCAGCCATCTCTGTAAAAGCCCCACCTGTGACCATATGAGGCTTGGGGATACTTAGACACAAGTCTAATGGACAATTTTTATTTCATTTCACACGCTAAGAGATACTTTTATTCTGCGTGTTTGTTTTCAGGCCTCATCCCTGGAGGGAGGATTAAATTGGTGCACAGTGCTGTGATCCAGTTGGGTGGCAGGTGAGATGTCCTCCCACTCCCAAAGACCTGCTTCCTGCAGAAGCAACGGGCCCCGGGGACCTGGGTGCCAGCAAGTGGGGAGTGCAAGGGGAGTGCCTGTGTGTGACGAAAACACATTTTGTCTTTACCATTGCTTATTTGTAATGAGTCAGTGTAACAGATATGTCCTCCATGCACAGCCCACAGTTTTGATTAAAAAAAAAAAAAGATACTTCCTATCTTTTTAGTTGATACTCTGTTTTTCATCTTGTTCTAATATAATCCTGAAGTTAAATTAGATGAAATTTCAGGAACCAGGGCCTGGCAGGATGGCTCAGTGGTCTAAAGCACCTGCTTAGGAAAGCTTGGGTAGCTGCAGGGACCAAAGTTTGATCTCCAGCACCACATGCTGCACCAGCCCTGCTCTCAGGGCAGGCTGAGCCGGCCATAAAATAAATTAATAAACAAACAAACAAAAGTTAAAAAAAGGAATTTCAGGAACCAGAAATATTGATAGCAAGTTTTATTTATAAATTGATGCATATAACTTAATATGACATACAGATTCTTTTTTTTTTTTTTTTTTAACTCAGGACCTTGTGCTTGCCAGGCAAGCATTTATTCTACTGAGCTATCTTGCTGGCCCAAATGTAGGTAGAAGTTCTTTGTAGGGAGGTACCGGGAATTGAACTCAGGACCTTGTGCCTGGCAGGCAGGTACTTTTGCCACTGACTGTATCCTCATTCTCTACATTCAGATTCTTAATAAATATATAAATATCATTTCCATATTGACTTATTCCCAAAGATACTGTTCCTTGCCCTTTACCCAGGGCTATTAACATGCGAATCACCCTTTGAAAACTCAAGCAACAGTCTCTGAGTGCAGTGCCTCCTCCTTGCACTTAAAATCTCTAAGCAAATGTGACGTGATTAACAAACCAAAGATATTGCAGGCTGTTAATAAAGTCCAGTTTATTAATAACATCACATCTGCTTAGAGATTTTAAGTCAACTTTACTTCATTTAGAAGTCGAAAAGCGAATCAGTTTTGAGAAGTCATCTAGTGTATTGCAGAGCCCCAGGCCCACGGTTTCTGCAGCCACAGCCCCACGAGCCCCGCCGTCCCCTTGCTGAGCTTCTCTAGGGCTGTGTTTATCTGTGCTGTGGCCCTGCTCACTCATGCCGTATATATATTTACTTTCTAAACTTCTCCAACCCTTAAATGCACTCACAGAAGGAAAACATTCCAAGTATCTGCTGCTGTGACTTCCCCACACTGAGTGGTGTCTCCTTTCTGCAGAGGAAGAAGAGTGTTTTGGGGGAAGGTGGGGTGGCTCTGCAGATTGGGACGGGCTCAGCTTTGGAGTGGAGGCATCCGGGAGGCACTTGACACCACAGCAGGGCCTCAGGGAGGGCTCAACTCCCTCGGGCACTGATGAGGACATTGCAGTCCCACGGGTGAGAGAGAGCAAGAGAGAGAGAGAGAGAGAGAGAGAGAGAGAGAGAGAGAGAGAGAGAGAGAGAGAGAGAGAGCAGAGGAGCTAGCAGAGCAGCTGAGAATGGGCAGACCCGATTCTGACTGAGCAGGAGCACTGCTGGAGTAACTGGGCTCCCTTCTCCTGGCCGGGGTGTGTGAAAGAGGACCCACACTCAAGATGAATGTGATTGTAAATGCCAGGAGCAAGGAGGGACTCAAGCTAGTGGCATAAGTCTCATAGCTGACGTGTGACAGGTCCTCGCAGGCCTTCCCCTTGTGCCTCTGGTTGGAGGCCTGGCGGGACCAGGCAGTGCTGGCCTTGCTAGGGCCCAGGAGATGGAAGTCAGTGCCCTGTGGGGTGTGCCAGCCTGACAGCCTGTGAACCTGGGCGTGGTGGGCAGAGAGGCACAGGGTCCTGGACAGTAGTGGGCACAGGGACACTGCCATTAGGAAGGAACACTTCACAAGCTGAGGCTCACACGATTGCCACAAGCAGTCTGCAGAGATGTGTTCGTATGTGCATAAGAAACACCTAACACAAAGAACTCAGGGCACTATACAATCTACAAACCCTTTCTGAAATTACTTGTAGAACAGTCAAATAGCAGATTAGACAGAGCTGGGGAAAAAACTAGTGAGCAGGGTTACCTGCAGTAGTTAGCAAGCCACACTAGCAGGAAAGGAGGACAGGAGACAGAGTAGTTAAACCAGAGGCTGTTGAGGTAGCCTTGTGCGGGTAGGGCAAGTGAGCGCTCGGTCAAGTGAGCGCACTGTCAAGCTTTCACAACAGATATGCTCAGCTCTGCTTTCTTTTTCAGTCTTTCTCATGAAGGTAGTGAGTCCTGGGGCACTGCGCAAACCCTGACCATCAAATTCCTGCCTTCAGACCCCAGTCACTTTGTTGTCGGCACAGATGTGGTAAGCAATGCTTTGTGTTCGCTCCTGGAGCAAGCTGGCTCACATCTATATCTAAGACAAACTTCCTGCTTCTTTTGATCACAGTGTTATCACTGTTTCAGGAATAACGTCTTGCCCTGGCCTTATACTTCTCTTGGTCTTTCTATTACTGCTAGGGTCTCATAATTCATGGTACAAGGCAGGATTTGAAGGTATCTCCCAAATCGTTCCGACCTCAGCAGTGTGGGTTGAGAGCAGTGAAGATTAATGTGATCGACTTCTCACCATTTGGAGAACCAGTATTCTTGGTAAGACGGTGTTTCTTACAGCACTAGTTCCTTTCTATGCATTATTTGCCTGTTTGGGCAGCAGGGCACACTGGTCCATTAGAAAGTCTTAGATGGTGAACATTTATGGGGCTACGACTTAATCATATATTAGGTTTCAAGATCTAGAAAAATAAACATGAGGTTGAGGCTGGCCAGATAGCTCAGTGAGTTCAAGCCCCTGCTTAGGCAGATGCAGGGACCAGGGTTCAATCCCTGGTGTGCTGTGCCAGCCCTGCCCCCGGGGCACAATGAGACACTGACTGAGACTGGGCATGGTGGTGTCTATCTGTAATCCCAGCGCTTGGGAGGCTGAAAACAGGAGGATCATTATGAGTCTGATCCATGTAGTGAGACCCTGTAGACCCTGTACTAAATAGAGAGGGAAGGAGGGAGGGAGGGAGAGGGAGAGAGAGAGAGAGAGAGAGAGAGAGAGAGAGAGAGAGAGAGAGAGAATATGAAGTTAAAATAACAAAGAAATTAGCTTAGGAATTCCATTCTCTTAAAAGAAATGCTCTGTGCAGTTGATGATTAATTGGAGTCTAACAGATGAGTGTTAAATGTCAGCCAGCGCTGTGTTACTTGAGTGCCTTCCCACTCTTGTGTGATGGACATTAATGCTTTAAAGACCGGGCTTTAAAATTTGTTTCTAGTCAGATAAGGTGTTGTACACATAATCCCAGCACTCAGGAGGCTGAGGCAGGAGGATCACCTCAAGTTTGAGGCTAGCCTGGGATATATATATATATATATATATACTGAGTTCAAGGTCAGCCTGAAGTACATGGTAAGACCTTGTCTCAAAAACCTAAAAAAGTTACTTTTTGTATTTCTTTTTTACTCCCATTCTCATTGATTTTCTTTTTTCTTTTTCTTTTTGAGTATGTGAAAGATTACTTTTCTCTGTATAAGCTAAATGCTTGGTCTTTTACTAAACCCACTAATTTTTTGCTTTCTAAAAGTTTCAGTTCAGAATATATAACCACATTATCGATGCAGTTTTTGCAAAGGTGATTTATCTCCACAGAGCCCAGCTTCATGTCCTGCACTTGCGCCAGTGAGGCCCAGTTGTATGGAAATGTGTGCTGCTCCTGGGGTCACCACTGTGTTGATTTTGGGGTGGGGAGCTGGAGGGGTGCTCACCTCCCCACCTCAGGAGATCCATGTGTTAGCTTATGGTTGGTTCTGTGTCAGAAAAGTAAGCAAACTGTGGGTTGTGCAAATTGAAGGCGTAAACACTCTGGAGCCACCCCAGGTGGCTCTGCTGCAGCTGCAGAGGGAGAAGCTGATGCTGTCCCTGTCACACAGGCTGGCTGTTCCGATGGCAGCCTTCGGCTGCACCAGATGAGCTCTGAGTGGCCGCTGGCCCAGTGGAACAGCAGCACCGCTGGCCATGCCATCACCGGCCTGCAGTGGTCGCCCACACGGCCAGCCGTGTTCCTGGTGCAGGATGCCGCGTCCACTGTGCATGTCTGGGACCTCCTGCAGAGCGACCTGGGTCCTGTGGCCACGCAGCCCATCTCTCCAGACAGGTGAGTGAGGCCAGCACAGGTCTGGAGGGCAGACATCCAGTCACCTCTTCTGTTCTTGAAATTTTCCCTTTTGTGCCAAATTCTCCTACTGTGAAGGTTTGTGATGGCTGGGGAAAGAATCTTACTGCCTTTTTGTAAACAGGAGAGTAAAAGTGGCCAAAGCCAGGCGACAGCTTAGCAGAATGTTAGGGATGCACTAATAATGCCTAGCAAAAAGTCAAGAATTCAGTTTAGTCTGAGTGCTAGGTACACTGACATTACCCTAATTATTAAAAATTCATCAGGAGCCAGGTATACCCATAATCCCAGCCTCTCAGGTAAGAGGACGGCAAGTTTGAGGCAGTCTCAGCAACTGAACACGACCGTGTCTATAAAAGCAAACCCAAAAATCATAAAAACCAGACTAATTCGCAGATGTGTACCCACAGCCTCGCTCAGAAGGCCTGTGAGCGCGCCATTTGTTAAACAGTACAGTATTTACTCCTCAGGAATGTGTGGGTGGAGCTGCTGTGGGGGCTGGGGACGATGGCCAGGATGCCCGAGGGGCCCGGGGCCAGCCAGTTAGAGCCCCTGGCCCTGCGGTGACCTACACATTCCTTCCCCTGTATTTCCTGCAGAAGTGCTTGAGTTAAAGAGGTGAGATTTGTGCTGCATTATTTTTTCATAGCTGTAAAACACTGAATGGAAAGAAATGAACAGGAAGGCAGGAGTGCAGGACTGACAGCCCCCAGAGCCAGACCCCAGTGTGCCCTGGTGCCCACGGTCCTATCTTCTGGGGTCTGAACACGGGCTGCAGCCCAGCTGGGGGGTGCTCAGGAGCTGGTGGTGTCTGGGTGTTGGGTGTGGGTTTTTTGCCCTCTTCACCTGGTTCTGTCCACCCTGCCCCTTGTCCAAGGACAGTTCTCTTTTTTATTTATGAGACAGGGTGTCACTATGTAGGCCAGGCTGGCCTTGAACTTACAGCAATTCTCCTGCTTCAGCCTGCCCAGTGCTGGCGCTACAGGCATGTGCCACCATACCCTGCTTGTCCAGGGAGAGTTCTAACTTAGATGCTCAAGTCTGTGCAGTGACGATCCATGAACTGAGCCTTGTCCATACCCAACAATCCAACCTCAGGAGAGCCTTCAGGATTTGTCACCGTATGTGGCCTTCTAGGCTGTAGCAGTTAGACTCAACCTGTATTCCTCAGAGGTGCTCAGTCCTGAGTGATCAGGGAAACTATTTCCTATCCTGCTCCTTTGCAGACCTCGTCCCCACACTGCCCTCCCCTGAGGTAGGTGGCAGCAGGTGAGGTCACTGTCCCATGTGTGGCGGCGCGTTTTTCCCAACCACCTTCACCTCTGAAGTCCTGCAGCTCTTCCTGATGGTGCCAGAGTCACAAGCCCCTTAGTGGCCCTGTCTTCAGGCTGTGACTGGGGTTTGAACACCTGAAAGAGCAGGAGGGCAGGAGCAGGAGGTTGGAGGGGTGGGCTGGATGCCTCTGGTTGGGAATGGGCCTCGAGGGTGGGGTGGGGCAAGGTGAGGTGAGGCTGGGTGCGGGGGATGAGGTTGACCTTAGGCACAGGTGTACTTGGTGAGAGGAGGGGGCGTGGCCTGGCATAAGGAGGGCATGGGGCACTTGCCAGGGCTATTCACTCTGAGCAGGTGGGAGGGAGAGGCAGCAGGTGAGGTAGCCACCCAGTGTGTGGTAGCGTGTTATTGCAGCCGCCTTTGCAGGCCGGCAGTCTGCGCCCCTCTAAGGTGCAGACACAGGTTAGCCAAGCACTTCCTCCCAGTTTCCATACATTTGTTCCTGTTCTGACTTTTCATCTTCACTTTGTAGAAATTCTACTCTGTTTTTCTCCTCCTGGGAGGAGACAATTTGGAAGACTCAGATCCATGAAAGTCCTTTGTGTGTCTCTTCTCACCTGCAGGGTGGTGGCCATGACTCTCATGGGGGAGCCAGAGAGGCCCAGCGACAGCTTCCTGGCCCTGGTACTGGCCAGGGCCTCCGGCACTGTGGATGTGCAGTACCTGAAGAAGCAGTGGGCGGCCACCCAGGCAGAGGAGAACCAGTGGCTGCGCCAGTTCCTCCAGGAGGCCCCGGCTGGGTCAGGCTGCAGAGGCTGCGGAGAGGCCGGGAGAGCGGCCCTTGTGTGGCACTGAGAGTCAGCTCCACGTCTGTGCGCACTGTGCTCTGTGCGTAGCGTGCGTGTGTCCTGTGCGTAAGTTCTTTTACAGAAGATTACTTCAGGGTTCCCAGTCATTATTTTTGAATGGAAATAAACATTTTTATACATAGTGAAC
The DNA here is from genome assembly GCA_004027025.1 of Myocastor coypus. Classification (NCBI taxonomy): domain Eukaryota; kingdom Metazoa; phylum Chordata; class Mammalia; order Rodentia; family Myocastoridae; genus Myocastor; species Myocastor coypus. The sequence goes on along the minus strand of PVJA010003952.1, from coordinate 47,295 downwards.
TTCAGGGGAAATACTGAGTCATGTCCAGTATGCTCTTTTCTGACAGTACTTCTGGTTATTTTTAGAAGGTTTTGAAAATACTAGCTTTTAAACAGCCCACCATGAGAATGCATTTGGATGGACTACTCTCTTATTCATGCACACAGTGATGATTAAAGGGGCGTACTCCACGACGTGACCTTGCCAGTTGCGCTTCCTTGAGGGTCCTCTTGAGCAGTGAAGGTCTGAATGTCACCCACGAGGCTGAGTCAGACACATTGAGTGTTATGTTTTAGTGTTGTCTTTCCACGGGGGTAATACAATTAAGTATTCTCTTGAGTCCTGCATCTTACATGTGGGTGCCTTGAACCACCTGTGCTGCTGTGGAAAATGCCTCAGAGAAGTAAGTGGTAAAGGCCAGAGTTGCTTGCTGGTGGTGCTCGAGCCCGAGGCCCAGCCCTGGGATCTGGTGAGGCTGCCCTCTGGCGGGGGATGGCACTGCCCTGCTGCGCCCCCAGAGTCGGGGATGGGGGTACAGTGGGTCGGGAGCTCTGTCCACTTCCTCCAGCGTCCATGAGGGCTCTGCTTCCAAAAGGCCTGTCTCACACCGCCACTGTCTGAAGGTTCTAGTGCCAACCGGAGACTTCTAGAGGGATACGGACACCCAAACCTCAGCAGGGGCAGAGGGCAGTTCCCACTTCGTCTCCCTGCTGAGGGGTCTTTGAGGAACCGAGAGCCATGTTTATGTCTGGTGGTCACAGAAGAGCTTCTCCTGTGCAGGCACAGCTGGGGTGTCTCTGGACCTTGGGAAGCTCCAGGCAGGCCTGAGCCAGCACTGAGGCGACCAGGGACGTGGCCCTGCATCCTAGACCAGCGTGCTCTGGCTCCCATGGTCTGTCCTGCTACCCCAGCTGGCAGTCTGTTTCCTTTTTATTTATATCCGTTTAAATCTCTCAAAACCTATGTATTTCTTTGAAAACTACTGAACCAGAACGGTGCAGACAGTGGTCTCCCTCCCTAGTATCTCCTCAGGAGGCGTGGTCTCTGGCATGCACGACGCACACATACACACACGCAGCATGCAGTGATCCTCTGAGTCCTTGCTGAAGACCAGCATGTGGCAGGACTTGCTTCCCTCTGTCCACCAGGACTGTCTGAGTTTCATCCTGTCCTGCTGGTCACTGGGTCCCAAGAGGCAGGGACAACTCTGGAGCCCTGTGGTGGAGAAACCTGAAAAATGAAGCCTTGGCCCTGCTGCAGCCTGGCGTGCAGCCTGTTGCTACACCACCGTCCCAGTGGCCCAGGCCCTCATCTTCCCTCTGTGCCTCTCGCTGAGGCTGTCTATTTTGTCACTTTCCAGTTGCCAAGACACAGTAGCCATATTGCAACAGGGAAGAGGCAGAGGCTTGCTTGGGCCTGTGGTTTCGGAGGAATCAGTCCCTGGTCAGTTGGGCCTGTGGTTTCGGAGGAATCAGTCCCTGGTCAGCTGGCTCCAGGGCAGGAAGGCTTGGTGCAAGCTGTGCACAGCAGGGCGGCTGCAGAGCAGACAGCAGGGAGGAGCTGGGGAGGGAGGCACTCTCTAGGTCACTGTCATGACTGCCTCTACCTAATGGCAAGCTAGCTGTGGAAGTGGACTTTGAGTCTCACGACCCCATGCTCCAGTCACCTTCCACACGCTGGAGTTGGCCCTACTCCAGCCCCAGCCCTACCACCATGCCCGAGGCTGTTTCTCCTTGCAGCCCGCTTGGTCACTGGTGGAGGGCAAGCAGCCCAAATGGATGTCACTTGCAGGCTTTTGGCTTTCAGAATCCTCTCACTGAGCATCTGTCCATCCTGCTTCAGCCCTCTTCTGTAGCATCTGATAAGAAATGTGGTGAGTATTTAAAAGAGAGTTATCATAGTAAAAGACGCACTGCCGGAAACCCCTCTCAAAACTGTCTCACTTGGAATGCACGTTTTCCACTCCTGCCACTTTCTGAAGCAGTTCTGGAAATCACTTTTCATGAGTGCCTTTAGTGGCACTATTGTGACTGCCTTGATGTCCTGAGTCAGTTTTGATTTTGTTTCTTAAAATCACCTTTAAGTTATACATAATGCTGACACTTATCACAGGGAATTTGTACCTGGACGCGGTGTAGCTTACCTTTTCCCCACTTCCCTACCTTTCTTCCAGTCTCTCCCCACTCCCCATTTATAAAAGCTTTATTTCCATGTTTTCCCTCTTTTCTCATTTTTAAAAAAACTTTTCTTTCATCTTCCTCTCTTCCTTGTTCTCCTCCCCATCTGAAAAGTTTCTTCCAATTTGACAGTACCTACTATTCCTTTTGGTGCTTGATAAATTTTAAATATTTGTCGTTAGTTATCAGTTTAAATTTAGAGAAGAGCCAGAAGCCACACAGTACTGAATCTTCTGAGGTCCACGGTCACTGTCCACTTGAACACTTAACTGTTGGGGGTGTTGAGAGAACCACGGCAGATGGCCAGCGGCCTCGTGGGTTCCAAGTTTGTACCTAAGTGCTCAGGAAGACACAAAGTGATCTAAGTACTGTGGCCCAAGACGACTGCACTATTTGAAGTGATCTTCCCTTGAAAACCTCGGATACCCAGACCCCAGGTAATCCTGGTTCTGGTTCTCCCGCCTGGCACTGGCATTCAGAACTGAATCCCCACCTGCCAGGCACTCTGCAGGACCAAAAGCTCTCGTGGGATCTGCCAGACCCTGGGTCAGTATTTTGGGAAGAGCTTAGTGAGAATATCAGAGAGAAGTGCCCTGGAGGACCCACTTCGGCCCACTGACTGGCCGGAGGTGAGCTCTGCCCCGCCTGAGGACTGGGCGTGCCTTCCGAAGGTCTGCAGAAGAGGGGGTGTCCTGGGGACCCGACTGTCCAGAGAGGGCCACGAAGGATGAAAGTGCCGCGTACCCTGTACCACACATGGGGCTGTCCCAAGACACCACCCGGCTGCCTGGGGAGGTGGGGCCCTGAGGGTCAGGCTGGGCCTGAGGAATAAGAAAGGCACTGACCCTTCAGAATCAGGGCTTCAGTCTCCCCTGTTTGGTCTTCTTGAGAATAAATTGGAACATTTTTATGGTTCTGTTTTGAGTCTGGAGTGAATTTATTTCTTTAAACTCACCTTAAAAGATGTTAGCAGCGTCCTAGCATTGACAGTATCTGTGTTCAGAGTTATTGCTAAGCAGCAGCACCAGCATCTGCAGCGTGGGAAACAGCGCAGTGTGTTTCTAATTCCAGCCTCTCCACTGTGGGCTTTCCCATGCGTTTTATTTCCTATGTGCCGCAGACACTACCTTATCACTTTTGTTTTGAGTAGTTATTTTTTCAAGCAATTAAAAGTAGAAAAATTCATTTCATCTTATCTCCATGCCTCCCCGTTCCCATGTTTCTCCTTTCTTTGTATAGATCCAGAGTTTCTGGTATAATCCTTTCCCCTAAAACTCTTAAGCATTTAAGTAAAGCCGATATGCTGGCAGTAAATTCCTGCCGTGTTTGTTCATTGAGGAAGTCTGTTTCTTCAGGGAGGTCGACCTCTCCCTGCGAGCACGGAGTCTGAGGAGGGAGGTAGGGCGAGGGAGCGCATGGAACTAGGATTCCATACGTAAGGCGAAGCTGTCCGCCAGGCATCAGGACCTCTACTGATGCAAGGAAGGAAATCTGTTTGTTTTGTTTTCAAAGGCCACTTCTACTGGGTGTCAAATTCTAGTTGATTTTTCACAGAGATGCCAAGTGCTGAGGCACAGCTTCCGCCCCAGGGCTGCATGCCTGTCCCTTCTGGTTTCTTGGGATTTCTCCTGGGCTTTTTTTTTTTTTTTTTTTCTTGTTTCAGAACTCCTGTTTCTTTATTTTTATGGCCGGCTCAGCCTGCCCTGAGGGCAAGGCTGGCGCAGCTTGTGGTGCCTGGGATCAAACTGCAGTCCCTGCAGCTGCCTGCAGGTGCTTTAGACCACTGAGCCATCCTCCCGGGCCCTCTCCTGGGCTTTTGTTATTAGCATTTTGTGGGTGATACAAACTTATCATGGGTTCTGCTCTGCTTGGCTTGGTGCTTGTTCTGCTTGGTGCCCTCAGAGCTATATGTCACTGATTTTGGAAGACTAGCTCAGCAGTCCCTGAACCATGTCACCTTCCCTGTTCCCTCTCTTCCTCTGGGTGTTGGGGAAAGGACTTAATATGTTTCCCAGCCCAACCATGGCCTGCACTTTGTCCTTTCTCTTTCTGCTCCAGTGTGGACCATGCAGATGGTCTGGGTGGGGACAGACACCAGTCCCTTCTATTGTCTTCTTGGCCTCAGCCTTCATGGGCTGGGCCTCTGAGGGTCTGTGAAGTGCGGCAGTGTCCTGGTCAGCTAGTGGGCTCTGCCTTGGGTCCCTCCCATCCTGGTGCCCAGATCTTCCCTGCCCCCCAACTCTGCAGATGTCACTTTGTTCCCAGGAGCAGGGCTCTTTGGGGAGATGTGAGCCCCCATGCGGCCCCAGCTCTGTCTGGAGCGGCTGCACCAGGCACCAGGATGGTCCGTCAACCATCCCACAAACCTGGCCTCCCTGAGACCTGGCTGGCTGGCCATGGTGTGCTGATGTGGTTCAGGCTGGTGTGTGCCGGGCCTCAGATCTCCTGCGGTCTTCTGGGAACAGCCTGCTGCCCACCAGGTGGAGCCAAATTATTGCATCTTTGGAAAGTCACAGGTGTCAGCCTGCATGAAATTGCCATGCTGGCCTCATGGGGACAGTAGTGTGCTGCTGCCCAGGCAGAGGAGCCCAGTTGTATGTGTGTGTGTGTGTGTGTGTGTGTGTGTGTGTGTGTGTGTGTGCATGCACTAAAATTCCACTTGCTTGATTCACAAGGAGCAAAATGGTTAAAAATGCTTTCTAATAAATATTGTGAAAAGCACCGTGGAAATCCCATCTTTTTAGATTGGGGAAAGTTTCTTATTTTTGAAAGATCTATTTTTGACAGGCACGACAGTAACATCCTTGAAACACTAGAAGGATTTTTTCTTTTTGGCTGGCTCAGGCTGCCTTAAGGTGAGTCTGAGGACTGACCCACCATCCCTTGTGCCTGACTGGGATTGCCCATGCAGACGATTAAACTACTGAGGTAACTTGAAAGCCCCTTGAAACACTATTTAGGCGGAAGCTCAGGGAAGTTCTTGGGAGCACACTCTCACGCTCACGGAATGTGCCGAATCCGTGGGCGCTGTGCCTGCAGGCTGGGGGTGGCTTCAAGGATGCCTCTGCTTCCTATTGGGTGGCCAGGCGCAGCGCTTTCTGGCTGCATCTTCTCTGCTACCTGGGCATAGCAGCGGTGGCTACCTAATGGCTTAGGGACTGAAACATAACCCTTGCTCTGTGCTGATGTTTACAATTGACCATGTAGATGCAGACACAGGAGTTCAACCTGTGCAGTTTTTGGTGACAGCCACAGGGCTTGCTGGTTCTGGAACCTGACTCAGAAGACACTCAGACCTTGGGCTGCTCTGAACCATGCAACCCTGGGAAGGAACCTGTGTGCACCAGGGATGGCAGGGCACGCTGTACCCATAGAGGCCACTGAAGAGGGCATAGCCCTGCCACCTAGGCCTTGCGCAGAGCTCACCCCATCTGCCAACCCTCTGCTGGGAGAGTTGAGAAGAAGCCTCCACCCACCAGTCCAACGAATGCCAGCAGGTGCCAGCCAGGACCAGTACTTCTTCCACACCTTAGCTGCAAATCAGAGTCCTGGGCACACTTACAGTGCTATCCCGGGCGCACCCCACACTCTGGCCTCGGCATCTCCGCATCTGACTCAAGTTTCAGAAATGCTGTGGATTCTACACTGTTGCCAGGACTGGTCATCTAGCTCTAGCTGTCATCTATCAGATGTGATCAAAACAACGAATGTTTAAATTTTAAAAAAATTATTACAGTAAAAGCCATATTGTCATCAGAATCCTCCTCACCTGGGACACAGTATCCCACCACTCTGGCCACTTTCTGAAGCAGCTCTTGCCGTGTTCCCCAGTGTCCTTGGTTGTGCTGTCCTGGCCACCTCAGTATCCTGAATCCAGTCGTTTTGGCTGGGGGAAGAGCTGGAGGCCGTGCAGAGCAGGTGGGGCTGAGCTGGATGAGGACGTGCTGTGCTTTCAGGAGCCTTCATTGCCTTCGGATGGCAGTTGGTGGCGGCATTCACCGTAGTTCTGATCCCACCTCAGAATGACCCTTGTGGAAGGGTTCCAGGACTGCTTCAGACGCTGCCTGGATGATGGGATGCGTGTGCCTGAAGAAAGTAGGAAGACTGCAGGGGAATTAATGGCCATGTGTCTGTACTGTAATGAAATGTTTTATTTAGACACACACTGTTATTTTGATTACCCCTTGTGTCTATCTATCTAATCCTGTCTAATCTCTTTCAATCCTCCCTGCACCAGGGATGTTTTCATCTTTTCTATCCAGCGCTACCCTGGGAAGCCTGTGACACTAGCCAGGCCTAGGCTGTCCTCTCACCCAGTGGAGGGGTTTTCTGTCTGCTACCTGCTGTTACAGAACAGAAACTTGGCCTGGCTGGGTAGCGTTGTTTTGTCTTTGTGAACAATCTTTATCATAGTTTTCTCTGATTACCCCAGTGATCAGTTCTCACCCAGGCCATGGCAAAAACATCCTGGAAGGTCAAGAGACCCTTTCCCCTTCTCAGATGACTGCTGCACAGCTGCCCTGTTCCTTAGGGCCCCAATATGCGGGGTTACCAGCTGTAGCCTGGGTGTCCCATCCAGCCTGGAGTTGTACAGCCCACAGTCTGGGCTACATCTCACCTTCCTGCTCCCTGTGGGAATCCTGCACTTCTTAGCAGAAGAACGGGGAAAACACCTCCATTTCCTGCACCTTGGGCACTGCGGGGAAGGCGTTGCTCACCACACGCAGCTCAGGGCAGATGCCCGCAAGGAGGGGGTGGTGCCAGGCCACACAGGCTGCGAGCAGCGGGCAGCTGCTTCCGGACCCTTCCCTCCCTACGTTTCCCAGGTCCTCAGCATTTCCATCATGTTTTCTTCTAGTGGCTTCCTTAGTTTCTGGGTTTACCATTTAGCCTTTAGTCCGTTTGAGCTGCTTTCTGTTAGCTGCTTAGAAGATTTTTCAAGAGACTCAAACTACCAAAAGGGAGCAGAGAAAGGGGTATAGACCAAGGCCACCTTCTAAGTCACTGCTAACACCCAGCATGACCGGGCAAGAGCACTCACCTGCAGGCTTCCTAATTGCAGCAGTCCCTTCTGGGCCCTGCTCTCAGCACAAAGGCTGGGCGGAGTCCACCCAAGCCCGCTTCCACCAGCTCCTCAGGCCTCTCCCATAGTGCAGGCTCCCAGCTCCGGGGCACCACCAGCCTGTGCATGGCCTTCAGGTAACATGCTGGTTGTCTTGGCATCCTCACTGGCTAAGGCCACAGGAAGTGTCCTTAACGTGGAAGCAGTTGGAACTTACCCACATCTCTGAGCTGGTCTGGATGGTTTGAATCAAACACTTCTCTTCAATGAATACTACAAACAGAGCCCACAAGGTTCTTGCTCACGTTTGAACTTGGATAGAGAGAAACCCTCATGCAGGAAGAACTCATTAAGAGCAGGGCACTTTACATTGTTCTTTTACTGTTACATTTAACTGGAAAGTAATAATTGCGCAATGGGGGCAGATTACATTCCCGGAGCAGGAAGGCACTTGTGGTTCCCGGCGAGACGGGAAGGTGTGTGCTCTCAGCTGCGGCTGTCCTGCTGCTCACCTCGTATCTGCCCCTGCACAGGTGCTGTGGTGCCTGCAGCTGGAGCTGGAGAGGTGCGGCCCTGGCCTGGGTGGGCGTGGGCGGGAATACCAGCTCCAGCATAAATCAGAGGGCCTGCAGCACAGGATTTTGTTTGACCTTTGTAATGTTTAATAAACGTATGAATAGTTTCCATGGGATGGGCAGGAGCCCCACTGGTCTCCATCCCTGCTGTTCCTGTAAGCTCAGAGCCAGTGACCTCTGAGTTATGTAGGATCCGTCTAAACACAGGCCTGGACATGGGCACAGGCTGGCTGCCTGAGTGCGCACATTACAAGCGGCAATAAACATGGCAGTCACTAGCCTGGTATTCTTGCAGGCAGCCCTTGCTCCATCCTTGGATAGCTGTCCATCTCTGTGGAGACCTGGGCGAGGGCTGTAGACGTCAGCATTGTGAGCTTGCCTCCTTCCTGATTACTGGCACCTTCGGTAAAACCTTCTCGCCCTGCAACTCATCTCTCTAGCACTGGATTTCTGTGAGTTGCGCTTCTGAACTGGCACTAGGTGACGGTGGCTCGTCCCAGCATGTACTTTGTACCTGCCCTTACTGCTTTGACCTAGGAACCCAGGTATGGGGATCCTCCCCGTGAGGTTGGGGACCTTCACTTCCTCCTGCATGCAGGGTGGTCTTGTGCGCCCGGCTTTGCGCCTCTGCGCCTTGAAATACCTCAAGCTCTCGTGGCTCCTGACCCGGCATCTCTCTGTTTGCCCCAAATGCACCCATACAGGGCTCCTGGGGTCCTCCGCAGCTCCCCCCACCTCATGCCTTCTCCTCCCTTCTGGTGAATGAAGTCCTCCCTATTTCAGTTCCCGGAGTCTGGACACCCACCCCACCCTTGGTGTTCCCTCCAAGAGCAATGAGTCCCCTCCTATGGAAATCCCAAGCTCTCATCCCTTGGTCACCCCTGATTCTTTCTGCATCTTAGGCAGCACGGGGGGGCGGTGCTGAGTGTCTTTGACAGGGGTCTTGGCTTCGGTTTCCCACTGTCTCTGGGTTTCTAGGCTGAGTAGATGAACACGCACGTGGCCCTTACCAGATCAGCAGGCAGCTCTCACAGCTGCTAGCACTGGTCTGTGTGCTATATCAACCCTGTCATGCAGCCACTTTCATCTTGGAAATTTTGCGACATGTTCTGAGATACCTAGAAGTGCCTCCTTGCTATTATATCACTGTGTGGCCCAGGGCAGCGAGTCATCTGCACACCTGCTACTGTTCTGCTCCAACGCATTAGAGTGGAGAGGTCCTGAAGGCCCGTGAGGCTCTCGTCAGGGAAGGAGCTGGCATTTGCAGTGTCCTGCGCGGCCCTCACATGCCAGGGTTCAGGGGATGACAAGCTCATGCCTGGCACCCGTGCCCATGGCTTCACACCTGGCCTGTCAGTGTCCTCTGTGTCTCTGTGTGGCTCCTGCATTGGTCACAGGAAGCACTTGGTGCCAAGAGCAGTGAGACAGGCTGGGGGCCATGCAGAGCCCGCCGTCACCAGCCCGGTCCTGGCCTCCCTGACGCCTGGGCCCAGGGCCTGCTGATCGTGTAAAGCACGGCAACTCATCTCCTCACCTTGCTCTCTCTGTCACGAGGCCTTCGAGCTCGCTGCGGCTCTGTGTGGGCAGAGACCCGGCCCCGCGTGGCTCCTCTTTCGCTCTGTGATCTCCTGTCCTGCCCCGCCCCGCCCCTATTGTGTCGGGCTCCACACTGGAAATCCTAGAGCAATGAGGGATGGAGACTGGAGTTCAGATGCAGCACAGTGATGGAGCACAGTGGATTTTTACCTCTTTTGCCGCTTATGTAGACACTTACACATGACGTCTTCCCACAAATGTGCTTGGAATCCAATCTGCACACAGTAAGTGCCAGTTTCATCTCATTGAATTGGGCTGATCAGCATGGTATAAATAAATATTTCCTACGTGTCTGAGGAATCCTTCAGGGCCCCCAGAATGGTGCTGGGCACACAGCAGGGTCTATGTGACAGGGACATCTGCTCTGGACAGGGCCCTAGGAGCAGCAGGGGACAGCACAGCAGGGACGTCCCTGTGGGCGTTACCTGAGGAATATGTGGAGGTCGCAGCTCGCTTGCATCCAGCTGTAAGGTCTGAGTCAGAGCAGGCAAAGGAGCAGGAAGCCTTGCACTGCTTGACATAGAGAACTGAGCATTAGGTGATGTGTCCGCGAGTCCCCCTAACGGCCCCTCCCAGTAGTGGCCCAGGCCACCTGTCTATAGTGTATTGTGGAGCAGGTTGGCTGGCCTTGGTGGGGCTCTCATTGCTTGAGGAAGTGACCATTCTCTCTGTCATAAAAGAAAGATTGACTTGTGGTGCCGTACCCATTTCAGACCCTTCGGCCTCTCTGATAGCCCTGAGGAAAGCTGGTTCTTCTCTGAGGCAGAGGTCATTCATGTCCTCTCTGAGAGCCAGGCTCAGTGTGGGAGGCACAGCACTTCCCCAGCTGCCTGTGGCCAGGAGCCCTGGTCCCTCTGCTGGTCCTAGGATGGACCCAGCCGTCCTTTAGCTCCTCAGAGCCCAGCTGTGTTCTTCTCTACACCCCCTGGCCTGTGTCTGTGGAGATTCAGGAGCTGGTGTCTCCTGCATCTACATGGCCTGGAGACCCAAGTGGGGGCCAAGTGCACAGGGTGAGGTGGTCCTGAGGAGACTTAAACTCGAGGGCCTCCGTGTCCACCCTGAGATCGCCCTGGAGGAAGAGTGAAGCTGGCAGAATGAAGCAGAAGAATGTAGGGTGGAAAGCTGACCTGTGGAGCTTTTGTCAGCCCCCATCCATCACCACAGTGGGCAGAACCGTCTGTATTAGTTTCACTTCCATTTTATATGCCAAGCTGCAAGGATCAAGCCTCTGAAGACTCTGACCCATACAGCTCGTGGCTTGGCACTTGGGGTGCTTTGGCTCCGAAAAATGCTTGGGAACCTTAGCTCTGCCCTGGGAGATTCCAGCACCGTCTGAGGATACTGACCACTTCCTGTGTTGTTTCTGCCTAGAGCATCCTACCTGGACAGCTGCAGACCTGGCCAAAGGGCCGGCTCTGCTATGGTGTGGTGCGGTGAGTCTGAGGCCCACTGCTGGTCACACTTCCAGGTGTGTCACTGGGGCCCGAGGATGTCACTGCCAGTGTTCTACTTAGGGTGGACCTGGCGTCCTCCTGGGTTTCCCAAATTCCCCTAGTGCTTACGACTCCGAGTATTTTCAGCCACACTTTGGGCTGATTCCCAGCTGGCCACAGGCAGAGTGATCCCTGGTGTGGGGCTCAGCGGCTTTGCTTGTTGGCCAGTGCTGTTTAGGTGTGTGGCTGCCACAGTATGTACTTTTGTGCGGACCAAGTGTGTGGAGGAGGGTGTGCGTGTGTCTGGAGGTCATGTTCCACCTGGCTCTTGCAAAAGCCTGAGCGACTGTTCTCCATCCGGCACGCAGGGCCAGGGCCTGACGGGCCCCCTCCACCCAGCTTTCTCTTTGCTGATGCTGATGGGCGGGTGGCACGTGCGTGCTCCTCTGTACCCTTCCTGAGGGTAGCTTAGGCTTTGTCTCCTGAATCACAGGGACTGGTACTCAGGGAGAGTGTAAAAGATGGCCAGCTCTGGCCTGCGTTCCATCTCAGTCCAGCCCTTCACTGTTCTAGAGATGGAGCTCTGACAGTGTGCAGAGCTCATGCTTAGGGTCTCGGCCCTGGCCTGTGTGGCAGTGCAGTGCAGGCTGAGGTCGCTGTGCTCTCTGAGTTCGAGTCTGCCTCTGTCCCCTAGGTTCCAGAGAAGCTGAGATGATCTCTTCCCCTCAGAGGGGCACTGAGCAGGAAAAATGAGGTAACGCTCCCCAGATGTTCAGCCTTGGTGAGAGCCAGATAAACAAAGGCTTTGGTCTGTGTCAGCTGTAAAGAACACTAAGCATGTGGTTAATTGTGGTTATTTAACTTGAGAAAATGAGACCAAATACATTAGCATGTTTGGCCTGTGGTCATGCATGAGAAATCTAGGAGTCCAGGGTTGTAGTGTCTCTGTAGCAACAGAGCAACAAATACTGACTAAAAAGTGGGACAGAAATTGGGAAACAGCTTCCAGTAAGATGCTGCTTTATAGGCTCTTTGGTCACCTGCCTAGGGGCAGAGGCACAAGGGAAGCACCCAGGTGCTAGTCACTGGCCCTGCAGTCCCCTCCTGACACTATGTCCTTGCTGTCTGCCTCTGCTTGCTGGTTTCTGTCTGCTCTGGTCTGGTGTTGGCCTTGCCAGGGCCTGAAGCGTTGCACACACAGGAAGTAGCTGGTGAGCAGATAAGGGCGTTTGTCTTTTGGCTGGAGACTGTTGGTTCCTCTGGGGCCTAGCTGATGCATTCAGACTCTCATAGCTGGTGGGAGTCAAGGGAAGAGTTGTCATCAGTAGCTCCCAGTTCGGTGGAAACATCTTAGTTATTTGGTATAAGAACAGGGAGTTCATGAGGAACCCAGATTTCTCCTTAAACTGCAATAATAAGACACACTACTTCCGGAATAAAAACCCTGGTCCTGCAAAAACAAATAAATAAATAAAAAGTAACTATTTTCTAGGGAGGTTGCTTGAGTCTCTAGACTGTGGATAAAAAAGGGGTGTATGCTCAGCTTTCGGTCCTCCTGAGCAGCTCCTTGCAGAGCGTATGTGGGCATCTCACAGCAACGACCACGTATGCCACAGAGTGGCCATGGATTTCCTGCTCCTTGTATTCTGGTTGCCATGCTCGCGTCTGGTGGCCAATAGGCATAGGGTGGCCGGCTAGGGGTGTGGTCATGTGGTGTGGGGAACCTGATGGCAGATTCCTCCAGGCACCCCAGTGTTCCAGTCTAAAGACTTTGTGAAGGTTTGGTTCTTGGGTAGTCAGGGCCACTTGGTGATGCACCTTCCTGAGCACTGGTGAGGCACATGACTGTGTCTGAGGGTCAGGGTCCACATGGTTCCAATGGCCCCACATGGGGAAAAGCTGAGTCCTGCTGCCGCTTGCTTCCTCTGCCCCAGAGGCCTCCTCTCATGCCCTGAGGGTTTCCCTGGGTTGGGCTGGTAAAGGCATAGACAGCTGCGGGTATGCGGCCGTGGACCTGGTTTGGCACGACACACATTTAGAATATAATGCTATAGACACGTCTTATAAATAGACTTGTATTTAGTGGGAGAGAAAGCTTCTGTGTGAGAGAAAGGAGCCAGAGCAAGAGGCCCTGAATAGGTTGCTGAGGACTGACTCTGCCTTTCCTAGGGATTTTTATAGAACAAGACCACAAGGTAGGGCAGGTCCTAGGTGGGTATGTGTTCTCTAAAATTGAAGAATGAACCTAGGAACAATGGAGGTTAAGAGCAGAATATATTTATTAGGAAAAGAAAGCTTCTGTCAGAGAGAGAGAGAGAGAGAGAGAGAGAGAGAGAGAGAGAGAGAGAGAAGGGGTCCTGAGTGGGTTGTCCAAGTATAATTTTTCATGGCTTGATCCCCCTTCTAGGTGCATTAACTTGAATCCACCATTTAAACTGACAGATTTATTGTGCTTTTTAGAACTGAAGGTTAAAAAAAAACTTCAGTCAGGACTCTGGTTTTCATCTGGCATTATCTGGAGGGAGGGAGAAATCCTGGCTGTGCCAAAGCATCCTTTCAAGGCCAGATCCCTCACGATGGCAGAGCAATGGTGTCACTAATGGCAGCACTGGATTATCCAGTGCCTGAGTGCAGTAAATATTTTCTGGAAGCCAGGAAAATCCCACAGCAAAAGGGCAAATGGAGTTCATCAAAATGGCAGTGTTTACTCCAGCGCTCAGTTGTGTGGGCCAGGGCACTGAGGTCTACACCTCTCTCCGGGCAGTGGGCTGGCAGGGAAGGCTGCATGCAAACACGAATCCAGAGATGGAACCACTTGAGTCTGTGGAGATCAGGCATTGGGGTGCAGAGAGGCCACAGCCATTATTCTGGACCAACATGTGCCTCAGTAGCTCGGGCGGTGCCACGACTGCCGGTACCAGGGTCAGCCCTGAGGACTCTCAGTTTGGTGCTCATTTTACACTTGCTTCCCTGTGGAAGGGAGTGCTCCCTTAATGCCTTGCGCACCTCAGGAGCATGCTTTCTAGCAGCTCAGACAAAATGGTCTTCACACCTAGGCTCTACTAACACACAGACAATGCTTGCCATGGTCCCCTGGCATCCCGAGGGACAGCTCTCTGCCTCAGCCTCCTGCGATATTGCAGACATCTCTGTTTGGTCCCTGGCATCGCCATACCTCACTGCTCAGAGCTTACTACAGGCCTCCTGGAGCCCCATTGTGTCAGTGGCCCTGGAGGGTGTATGTCTCCCCACAGTTCTGAAACTCTCATAAAAAAAATGCAGGCCTTAAATCTTGGCTTTTTGCTAATAGCTAGGGCAGATTCCTGGGGATTTTGAGGCACAGCCAAAACAGCTTTCCTGCTAGTCTGAAATACTTTCAAACATGTACATGATGGAAATTCTTCTTTGACCCAGAATCGCAGTGCAGTTAAGTCAGCAGATGTATTGGGCAGCCAGAGAAGCGTACGAAGTCGTGCCTAGCACCGGCCCTGCCCTGGGTCTTCATGTGTCTTATTCATGGTTCTTCCTGAGCTCTTCCCACTGCTGCGCCAGGGACCTTCTTGGAGTCTGAAACAATTGCTATGCATGGGTGGGTGGGAAAGGGGGCTGTCTACTCTGGAGTCCCCTGAAGGAGCCACCAAGCTACCTCAGATGCCAGACTCAGGTACTCTTCTCCCTCCTCTGTTGTGCAGGGCCAAGAGGTAAGGCCTCTGGTGACGTCTCTGACTAAAAGAGAGAAAGCAACATCAGAGCGTGAAGCAGGGGTGCCACCCTGCCCAGACCTCTGGGTGGATACCGTACCAGCTACCCACCCTCCTTTGCAGCTTCGGGCTCAGGTTGGCTTGCTGTGTGGGTCCCCAGTGATTGCATTGTTACATGGCATTCAGGGACTTGTTTTCCCTGCGTGGCAATCCCATGTGTGCTCAGATTTTTTAATTTAATTTAATTTAATTTTTTCTTGTTTCAAAACTTTTGTTTGTTTGTTTGTTTATTTTCATGGCCAGCTCAGCCTGCCCTGAGGGCAGGGCTGGCGCAGCATGTGGTGCTGGGGATAGAACCATGGTCCCTCCAGCCGCCTGCAGGCACTTTAGACCATTGAGCCATCCTGCCGGGCCCCTGTGTGCTCAGATTTTCAAGTAGACTTGCAGGATGTAGCTCCCAGGAATGTCCCTGGCTGACTCAAGGCCTCATTTGGGTTCTTGTTAGCTCTGCTTTACCTTCTGGGAGGAGCATTTTCTGATTTCCTTTATGCGATCAACTCCTTCCTTTTACAGACGTTCGTTCTGCGCTTGCTCAGGGATCAGCCCCGTGGGTGGCAAATGGGCACCCCAGACACAATCCCAGGGGTCGGGGGTGACGGACTCCAGGGTAGCTGTTGGCTCTTCTGGCGCTCAGTGGTGGTAGGCACTGCCCCTGGGGGCAAATGGGCTCTCATCCACCACAGATTGCTGCAGAAGACCTCAGGGGTCCATCTGGGGTCATCATGGAAAGAGCAGTTGCCTGGCCTGGCATTCACTCTGATCTGCGCTGTAGACCTTGTGCTGTGCTCTTCTGGCCAGCGAGGTAGACAGTGTTGCCAGGCTGCTCTCCCTAGGTGAGCTCTGAGGCTGCAGAAGCGCTCCTCCCCATCATGCCCAAGTACCCAGTGCCCTCGGATAGCGGCTGCCGCTTCCTCTGCTTGGAGAGTGTTTTGTGGGGTCGCTGGGGCGGCCACCCACTTTGCTCACAGGGGAGATTTTGGTGAGGAGGACAGAGTTTACATTTTTCTCCTAAATATTTGAGACTAAGGCTATAGTCTTGGGCCCTTCACACAATACAAGAAATTTCCATTTTAACTTTATAAGCCCTTCTGTTTACATAAATACCAATCAGAACACACAGGGCTCACAAGAGCTCATGACAGGGATGCTCATACTCAGCCAGGCAGACTCGAAGAACTGGAAAGAGGAGCCCTTCGGGGCTCCCGAGTCACCCGGGCTTGGGTGCCCAGCAGGACCACAGGGCTGCTGGGCCTGGGACAGCAGCTGTGAGTTCTCTGGTACGCTTGATCCTGTGACCTGCAGGGCTGTCTCTGGCTTTGTTTTGTTCAGCTCAGGGATCCCCAGTCTTCTTCTTCCAGGCCTGGCCATGCACGGCATCCCTGGAGCTCTCTCCTAGCTGAGGCAGAGATGTGTCCAGCCTCCCCTCACAGCAGCAAGCAAGCCACATAGCAGCGTTTCTCCAATGGTTGCAGGGGGGACAACCAGAAATTTTCAAGGAAGAAATCTTCCCACTGCTTTGCCGCACCAGCTTCACTTTGTGCCTTACGAGAAAATGTCTCCCTCCTAAGTATCACCTCGCACCACAGCCAGGACCCTCCGCGCTGGCCACCCCTCTCCATCCTCCATCCTCCAGGGTGTTCTCTCCCAGACCTCTGATGGGCATTGGGGGTCTCCAGGCGGAGCCCTTACCCTCACACTTCTGGGATGGTGAGGCTCCTCTCACTGGATGATTACAGTTTGCTGGGCTAACTTCTTCTTTTTTCCTACCACATAAGCTTCCGTGAAAAGACACATGGAGAGCCGACCTTGTCTCTTCTTACTGAACAGAGCTGCAGCTTCCTGGAGCCCCGGGCAGTAGTTTTTGCTCTCTTTCTATCTGTGCAATTTGGATCAATAACAGGCCAAAGTCAGACTGCTAACTGGCTAGAGTTAGGCCAATAATGAGTCAGAGTTAGATCAATAGCTGGCAAGGTTTAGCATGATAATTGGCCAAATTTAGAGGAATAACTCATGTGCTGGGTCATGCTGGCTTGCAAGAGCCAACGTTGAATTTTCAATTCTGAAAGACAATTTATAAACAATGGGCACGGTTTGGTTCTCAGTGGTCCCCAAAGGCCATAGGTAGGAGGTGGCAGGAGTGTTTGGGGCTGAGACTCCAGAAGGTAGGAAGGTGGCTGAGCTGTGCCATCCAGGTGACACCAAGATGCTGGCTCCTCCTTCTTGTCCCTTGTTGCCCTGAGATGAGAGGGTTTCGCTGCCATGCACTCTGACGGGAGGCATGGCCTCATCAGCAAAGTCAGGATCCCGAGATCTGGGGACAGAATCTCTGCCGCCATGAGCAGAAGCAAACTTGACTCCTTTTAGCTGTTTTCCTCGGGTACAGAATGCGGACACAGTAGTTACTATTAAAAATTAAATTATGCTAACTTAATCATGTAAGAAAATCATATTATATAAATTATAGATAATATTATAAGTAAGTGTATTATAATGAAAACAAAGGTAAGAAACTCTGAGAACTCATACCTTGCATTTTACTGTCATTTGTGCCCTGCAGGTTTTTACATCTTCTGTACCTGCACGCGTAAAGAACACAACCACCAGCAAGTGTTGAGAAATCCGGTTTCTGTTGCAGAGATCTGAGTGCCCTTTGCTTGGTTCTTGGTGGTAACAGCCTGAAGTCCCTGGGATCCCCCGTGACAGGTAAGATGCCTTCATTCATGATTTAGGCCAAGAAGTGACTGGTGAGATATGGATGATGGCTGGTTGTGTCATAAGACTTTGGGCTCTGGGCCTTTGGGCTTGGGATGTAGCCCAACAAGGCTGAGGCCACAGCCTGTGAAAGTGTGGACAGCCCAGTTCAGATGGACACATGGGCTCTGTGCTAGTACGAGCTGGCGTCCCTGGAGGGTGACACAGCCTTAGTTTGGGGGCACACAAGTGAAGTAGTGTCAGTAACTATCCATCATTTGATAATGCAGCTGCCAGCTGAGTGCAGACAGGAGTTTGGAATAATTGAAAAAGCTACCATGAGAATAGGCATCCAGCACATTTGTAGTACGAAGCCTGAACGCTGTTGCCTGTGACCTTGCAGAGGCCACGGTAGACGTGCTCTGCCTGCCTGCTGGTGGCCATGACTGCAGTATCTCCAGGAGCTGAAGGTGAGTTTCTGCCTGCCAGTGTGTCCCATGGACTTGGACTTGTCAGCCTCATTTGTAAGGATGCAAACCAATTCCCTGAATCCACTCTCAGTCTCTGGTCCATAGCTACACCTGCGTCCACGTATCTAGGATTCCCTGCCGCTGTCTGCGTCATTTCCTCCTGCTTTACTTCCCACGAGGATCTCAACAAATACACAGTGAACTGAGAAAAAAGAGGAAGTGTGACGTATTCTGGCCTGGCAGGTGAGGAAACAGGAAGGACTGTGCTTGTTGATGCGAACTCTGTGGGCACAACTGAAGGATTAACACGGATGTTGTTTTACCTTGGCTCATGCTGCCACAGGCCAGGCTACACTGCATGTGCGCAGAGCCCTAAGACCTGTGGCACTCAGCCGGAATGGGGTTGCCTCCCGGGGTGGGGCCTGGCCCTGTCTTACCACCTGTGTGCGTCAGCCTTCTGGGTAGGTAGGGCTGGTCCACCCTCAGGTGGAAGCCTGAGTCCACATGGGGACTGGAGATAGCTCTGCTCCGTGGCAGTGAGGTGTCTGGACCTCCTATACCTGAGCCTGCTGGAGACCTGGACGGCCAGAGCTGAGGCAGCTGAGCTGCCCTGAGCCAGGCCTCTGACATCAGCTTTATGACACGGAGAGCTGCAGAGAACCACCCGCGGGGGCTGTGTGGCGTGATCACTCAGCCGTTAAGGCAGGCCAAATCTCACACTAGCAAGTTATTTTATAAATAATTTCTGAGGAGCTGGGCGTGGTGGCTCACGCCTGTAATCCCAGCACTCGGGAGGCTGAGGCAGGAGGATTGGTGCGAGTTTGAGACCAGCCTGGGCTACCAAAGTGAGCTCAAGGCCAGCCTGAACTGCATAGTGAGACCCTGTCTCAAAAAGATAAAAAAAAATTCTGAAAAATAAGAAATGACTTATAGTCCCCATGATAGGACACGCTCATCCAAAAATCAGTACCACACATTCTAGGAAAGCATTCAAGTACAATTTGAACAGAACAGAAATGACTTGCTTCTAGGACCAAGAATTCCGAAGATAAGAAGAAAACAGGTTTGGACCAGGCTGGGCTGGGAAGACGCTCCTGCACCCCCAGCCAGGCTCCTGAAGAGCGGTGCAGTTGCGCAGCATTCCAGTGCTGGAGGCCGTGTGGCTCCAGAGTGATGTGGTGGTGAGGTGGTCTCTCGTGGTGACCTTTGGTGTGGCCTGGTGAGCCCCCAGCAGGGGACAGAGGTGGCTTCTGAGTCCTCGGAAGCACCTGGGGTACAGAGCCTGTTCTGTTGGTGGAGCCCAGCCCTGTGGCCCTGCCTTAACGTTTCCCCTCGTTATTGTGGACCGACCAGGCCCACGCTCTCCCAAGTGAGCGGAGGTGAAGGCTTCAGTGAACGAGACAAGGGGAAACATTTCAGGGCTGCAGGAGGACCAAAACCCTTCACAGAGCTCCGGATTCTCTGGGTTAAGACAAAGACCTTCTCAAGGCAGCCTGTGTTCACTATGTTATAAAAGGAAGGGAGTACTGAAGGACATATAGGAATCTGGGTAGGACTTGGAATCCCTTTAAGGACTTCTCCAAGTAATGCACTCTTTCAGGAGAACTATGCTATTTCCAGGAAGGCCTTCGGCAGTCAGATGTTGGCTGTTTACAGTCTTGATCTAGATAACTGAGGTTGGAGCCAGGTGTCCTTAGTTGTGACGTTATGTTTTGCTTTGTGGCCTCATGGCTTCATAGGTCACTGTAGGCCTCAATAGGACTGGATCAGTGACCCAGAGGCTCGCTTTCTATGAGTCTACTGCCATCTCCAGGCAGGGAGCCCAGGCTTTGGGCAGGCTCACAGGTCAGCATGGAACGTCCATTGGTTGATAGAAATCCTGTTCAGAGCCACTTCATAGTGGTCGCCACCACTGGGGCACCTGGGCCACCAGCGAGTGCTGCTGGAGCAACCTCAAGGCAGTCATGTCCTGCAGAGAGTGTCCTACCAAGTCTCTTTGGGAGCACAGCAGCTGCACCCCTGGAGGCAGAGTGCCTCACGACTCTTCCCTGCACACGGCTACCTATCATGTGTTGAAGGCTGCCTAGCTGTGTTCATGTGTTGTGCCAAGTTGGAGCCTATGGCTCCAGCAGCCTTCGAGCTCTGTCCTCAGTGGCAGCCAGGGTGACTTACAGGGGACGCCACAGTGCTAGTCCTTGTGGGAGCCTCTGGAGCAGGCTGGCCTTTCCCACTCTTCTTGGACATGGCTCTGAGCTGACTGAGAGGAAACTCCTCCTTCCTATGCCTTGACAGCTGAGGTCTAGGAGGCTAGAATTTACGTTTTTCCATTTGATCATGAAATGGAAGGACAGTCGAAGGTAAACTAAGTTCCCACTCAGGAAGTCTCCCGCCCTGGGTGAGGCCACAGGGGCCAGGCTCCAGTGGTGGCCTCCGCCCTCCACATACCCTGTGCAGCTGGGGCTGACCGGCGGCTTGTTAATACTCTCAGGTGGGGCCAGTTTGGGGAGCAGGCGCCCAGGAGTGGGAGGGGCTGGCAATGCGGGGGAGGGAGGTGGGGCATCCTGTGGCTTAGTCACCCCCTGCTCCTTGTTGGTTTTGTTTTGATCTGCACTCTTGTATCTATTTAAATTTTTATTGTTTATTTTAAGGGAAAGCTTTTGGTTTGATTTACACAGGAATTTAGATCACTGTATTTTCTTTTCTTTTCCTAAAATTTGTATTTGAAGCTATAAATTTTCTTCTCAGTAGTACTTCACCATAGTCTACATTTTCATGCATTTTTTTATTATGCAGTTCAAACTATCTTGAAATTCCATCCTGATTTGCTTCTCTCTTGATCTGTCCACTAGCGGACAAGTTTTGCCCTTGCCAGGTAAGTGCTTATTCTACTGAGCTATCTCCCCAGCCCTAATGATCTTTCCTTATATGTTTAGTTCTACTTTCTTTTGGCCAGAGAATCTGCTCTCCAAGACTTTTTCACTCAAACTTCATGCATTCCTGCTTTTCAGCCTGGATGCATCCAGCTGGGCACTAAGCAAATCCTCACCCAGACCTTGACCTGTGGCTGTTTGGAGCAGGGTCTTTTACAAGGGTCGCTGGCTGCTGCTCTCCAAGTGGGCACTTGAGAAAAACACTGGCTCTGAGGCAGCCGGGCCTCCTCGCATGCCACCTGGACAAGTTGCCTGATCTGTTGCTCCGAGGCTCAGTGTCTTCACCATTTTTGGGGGTATGTCTTGCTGTGTGGTTCAGGCTGGGCTCGAACTCAAGGTTATCCTGTGTCAGCCTCCTGAGTGCTGAGGTAACAGGTGTGCAACCCTACGTCCAGACTGACTGACTTGTGATCAGCTCATTTGACCAATTAGAGAGAGAAATGCTTTGCACGTCCCTACAATCCCAGTGTTTTGGAGGCTGAGGCAGGAGGATTCCCACAAATTCTAGGTCAGCCTGGGCTACATAGAGAGTTCAACTAACTGAACTACACTCCATATTGAGACCCTGTATTAAACAACAACAGCAACAAACTATGATTGCGGATTTGCGTGTTTCTTTTCAGTTGTCTATTTGGTATCATACCTTTAAACTTGCTGTGCGCGTATTTAGGACTTAGTTTGCCTGATGAATGGACCCTCTGTCATTGTGCAGGTGACAAGGCTGGGGCTGGGAGGAGTGTCAGACAAGGGTGTCAGGACCTAGAAGGGGGCAGCTGGAGCCGGAGCTCATGGTGCCAAGCCCGTGGGTGGGACCACTGGACCCTGTCCCCCCACTGACTGCATCGAGTGGCTGCCCTGAATTTCCCTGTTTACAATTCTTGCTAGGTGAGTAACTGGATCGCGGAATTTGCACTGCATTATTAACGGTTTGCTTGGCAGAGTTAATTACTTGGAGGAATGCAGTGTGATGGGAAACTGTTCTCAGCTTTAGCGGCTCCCTTTCGGCTCTTGAGGCAGAGCTGGCTCCTGCTCACAGCCAGCTCCTCCACAGCCTGGCAGCGCGGGAGGAGGCTTGTGTGCAGTGACGTGGGTACAGGGGCCCATGGCATGCAGCCCTCCCGGTCACCACTGGCCCAAGGGGCCTCCTAGGCCATAATTTTTACTGTATATTAGCTTCTTAATCATTTTAAGGAGATTTAATACTTTACTGTTTTCAATTCTTGGTCATTAATATTATAAATATCAAATGATCATTCTTATACGTGAACCATTATATGTAACTCAGAACACTAAAGTAGGGAAATTTCCCAGGAATGAAATTACAGGGAAAATTGAAATGAATTTTTGAAAGTTTATACTAGGCTTAAAGTACAGAGAGTAACTAAGAATGGTAAGTAATATGCTATGAAATTAATGTTGCACAGTGTGGTAATACTATAAGATAACAAAGCTGCTAATAAAGGCATAACCACCCACTGTGGAAGTGATAGACCACTGCACTGCCGCAGATCTGTGCCAGTATTGCTGGCAATTAAGGATCCAGATTTAATTTACTTTTTCTTACCAAGAGGAGTAAAATTTGCCTATTCTTTTAGCCTTCTACAGTTTTTGGCACAATGGTTATTAAATGCCCAACTTCCGGACGTGGGGTAGCGCTGGGATAGGACCACAGGCCTCTGGGTCTTCATGGTGTCCAGCTCCAGGACACAGGGTGCCTCTGGGACAGGACAGGATGAGTCCTGGTGGTTGCCAGATCTGGGACACAGTTGCATAGTGGCCCAAATGTGGATCTCCATGGCATCTGTGTGTCACCAGGTGATCCTAGTGAGCCTGATCCACCAGGTGTTGGTGCTGGCCCTGTGTACCTCACAGTCTTATAGAATTTTCTGTAATCTTATTTTGGTTCCTATGGCCTAGAACTGGGAAAGTGGGGAGCAGACGAGGCCATATGCCATGTCCTCTTCTGGGAGTGCCCCCAGCTCAGGTGGGGCCCCCTCTACCTCAAGGGGACGGCACCGCCGTTTCTTACGGTGCTAGCCTAGATGGAAGCTGGACTTGTTGAACACAAAACCCCTGGGCACACTATCAGAGTAGCAGAGGGTTCGGCCTTGGTTCCTAACCCAGGCCCCATGTAGCTCCATGAGCCTTCGGAGTTGTGGTTCCATTTGGGGTCCTGCTCACCCCTCTGGTCTCTGTCTCTACTGTGGTCCTAGACCCCCTCTGCAGCTCCCCATGGTCATGGAGCTTGACCCTGTGTGAGGTTCTCACACTCACTGACTGGCCTCTCCACCGAGGCCCACAGAGCCTGGGAAACCTTTTACATGTTTCTTGGAGGCAGGACACAGCTCGCACTGACCTGACTGGGCATTTGTCCAATGTCCTGCTGGGAGCTGCACCTCTGTGGCAGGCTGCTCGTTCTTACCTAGGCTAGTTCTTTCTCTCCCACCCTCTCCACAGGACCCTGCAGCTCTAGGGCGCAAACTCAGGCCTGGGTCCCCAGCTCTGGTGGATGAGGGGTGCCTGGCGGCCAGTAGGAAGAACTGCCTCAGGCTACACAGACGCCTGCATCTCAGTGCTGGCTCTGGACCAACTGTGGGAATTTACTTGGCGATTTCAAAGTAACAACTCTCTCACACTCTGAACTCACACCCTGAAATCACCATTGCATAGGTTTTTCAGGTGCAGCGAATCTGTGTTGCTGGGCTATCACGTGTGGCTTTCCGATGCGAGGCTGCAGAAGCCCGAGTCTCAGAGTGGGTCTGGCCCAGGTCGCCGTGGCTTGGTGATGGCATCCCAAAGGCTTCTCTCCCTGTTGCTCCTCCAGCTTCCGGTGTTGAATACGCAGGGCTAAGCAAGTTTCCAGGGCCAGCTGGGGCCGTCCAGCTGAAGATGGCTCCAGGTGTCCTGCAGGACGTCCCTCAGGGCGGAAGATGAAGGGCGGTGGGGGGCGCTGCCAGCTGGGGCAGCTTGCCCCACTTCCCTCGTCGCTGTGTGAAAAATACAAAGGAAGCAAGACACCCTTTTCTTGTCATCTTTAATGAGCACTTTTTTGTCATAAAAGATGCCCTGGATCCTTTGTGACACCAGCGTCCCCCCGCGCAGCAGCTCCCAGGCACCTGCTGGGCCATGGGCAGTGCTGACATGGACCATGAGGAGGACTCGTGAGCTCTGCTGCGGTGGGGGCAGGTGCTGGTCCACTTTGTTAGTGGGTCAGGTGAAGCTTGGCTTTAAACTAAGCTGAAGAAAAATTCTCTGTGGAGACAGGACACTCACAGCAGCTCCTTACAGTTGAAGACATGCAGATCAGAGCCAGCAGGGCCCGTGCAGTCCCTTGGAAAGGACAAGGCCCACAGCAAGGTGTACGATGCTTCTCAGAGTGGCTGGAGTGTGACTGAGGTCCACCATTCCCAGGGCAGACACCTTATCTCACATCTTCCTTGAGGATTTCTTCCGTGCGAATACTGAGGCAGACATAAATACATGTAACAAGCAGCTCAAATACAGATGGGACTTGACCAAATAAAGGTGTGTCCAGGCTGTGACGCAGATTGCGCTGGGCGTGAGGGTACACAGCGACAATCCCAGGTATGGGAGGAGGTGAGGCAGGAGGACCTCAAGTTTCAGTCCACCCTGTTTCTCTTAGTGAGACTTTGCCTCAAAAAAAAAAAAAAAAAAAAAAAATTGCAGATCTATACATCTAGATGGGAAGGATATCTGCTCCATCTTAATGGCCAAAGCAGGCTACGGAACCCCGGTACAAAGCGGCCTCATTTCCATGAATAAACAAGACAAGAGGGAAGATCTGTTTGGTAGACAGGAAAAACCTGGGCTGACACCAGTGCTTGCAACTACCACCTCTACAGAGCAAGGGGGAGAACAGGGTGTCCCGGCACCTGCTGGGGACTCTCCTGTGGTCACCACTGTACGCATCCTAGCGACTTTCCTTGGAGGAAATCTCCCACCCACAGTCTCTCCCCAGCACTTCTCATTTGATGGAGCCATACCCTTCTCAGCAGAGAGGCCCAGCACTGGCCCTCACCCACTGCCGGCCTGCTTTGCTCCCAGGAGCTCACGAGACGGTGGTCCACTTGGCTCATCTCCAAGTTTGGCATCCTGAAAGTTTGTTTTGGGCCCTGTGTTACATTCCTCTTGACAACGCAGTGGTTTGGGTGAGTGTGGAGTATAACTATATTTGCTCTGCTTGTGGAGTGATTGAGGTTAAGGGAAAGCACACACATAAACACACACATATGCACATTGCAGCACACACGCAGGCACACATGCCCTCTCATGTGCACACTCATAGGCACGCCTGCCCTCTCATGTACACATACATATATGTGCCTGCCTTCATGTGCACCCATGCACATGTGCAGAGGGCCCCCTCTGGTTCTGACTGATGGGTCTCCAAGTTCTGGGGAGCTGAGGGAGGGGAGGGTAGTGAGGTCGCACACACAGGTTGCCACACACGCTCTGTAGCCACCTCAGACCTGCCTTCTCCCTTGAGGACATGAAGGGTCAGGGATAGCCTCAAGGTGAGCATCCTCTGTCTGTACCACTGTGCTATGGACATCACAGCAAGGCCGTACTCATGACAGGTGTGACGCTATGTTTACCGCAGGATCCTCGCAACTCATCCCCACAGGGTGAGTTTGTGACATGACACATACACTTGGGCTGGGTCAGAGCACACAGAGACACAGGCCACTACTCTACCACTCCTTAGCTCCCGCAGCCCTATTTACAGGGTCTTCTTCCTGTCTTCAGACATGAGAGGCCAGGTCTCTGCCTGCATTCTGCACTTGCTTGGACCGCAAGCACGTTTTGGCTAATAAGGACCAGGGTGCCAACTCTTGGCTCTGCCCAGGGCCACGGCACACACGCAGCTCTGGATGGCAGCAGTGTTTCACTCCTGTGCAGTGGCTGGAGAGGTTGTTGAGCCAGAGCTGTCTCCATTCACCTGTGCTCCTCTTGGGAGCTGTAGCCCTTACCTGGTCCTGGGTTGCCTGTACCCCATTCCCCCACGGAGGTTAGGGCCTGGGGCCTCTGACTCCCCTGAGCTGCCCACCTGGCAGTGATTACAGACAAAGGGGCTCGTGTGAGGTACTGTGGGAGCTTCCAGGAATGGCCCTACTGGACAAGCAGAGCAGCTGCTCTGATGACTGCTGTTCCAAAGATCTTATTTCCAGGGACACGAGTATGGGCCTTGTTCTTTGCTTCCCCTGGGAACGCCCACGCCCCTCCAGCCTGTGGCCTGGGCACCTCCATGCTGACTACCAGCATCTGCATGGTCAGAGCCAACATGGTCACCAAAGCCTCCAGGGGAACTCTGAAGACTTCACCACAGGGAACAGATAGCGTAGGCTGGGCACAGGCCCCTGGGGCTGGCAGGCCAGCCTGTGGGGGCTGGGTGCTGTGGGGGTGACCGTGTGGCCTGGGAATGGGCTGGTGCCCCTCTGCCACGTCTGCTCTGTGCCGTGCCAACATCTCAGGATCTGCAGACTTGGAAGGGGTGGGAAGCAAGGGCTACTGTTCGCAGACTCTGGGCAGGACAGTCCATATCATTTATATTTTGGTAAAATAATTTCCATTGAAACAGAAAAAACTTTAATACTCTCATCAAAAATAGAACAGGTTTACTGTTGTCACCAGGTAACACCTGTCCCTTGGGCCTATTATCCTGCCAACGCAGGATAGGGTTGGGCCTGGCCCCCCCTCCAGTCATCTTGTCCCCTGGCGGCCAGGGTGAGGTGTTGGGTACAGAGGCCTTACAGGGACATGGTCGTGGGTCAGGAGAGAGGGAGGGTAGAGCACTGCTCTTGCTAATGGTATCTGGTCTGCTGTGGTTTGAGGGCCCAGCTTCTGCCCAGTAGCCTAGGGACCAAGAGCACGATGTCTCGCCCAGGTCCCAGCCTGGCTCCCAGCATAAGAGCCATGCTGGGTAGAGACAGCAACTTAAGAATGTTTTGTCCCCTCAGATGTGGTTTTGACCTTTAGGGCTTGGTCTCCCCTCTTCGTGGTGAAGGTGGGTTTGCCTACGCAGCTGAGCAACATTATAAGCAAAACGATCTAAATGCTGCCACTTAGCCACAAGGAGCACTGACATCGAATGCATTACAGGGCTGAGCTGAGGAGTGGGTTACACTGTGGGTAGGCAAGCTCAGGCCGGCCCAATGCTGGCAGTGGGGGAGCAGGAGGAAGCCACACACTGCCCGACATGGCTACAGGACTGAGGTCTCTGTCTGTAGGAAGGACTGAGTGCGGGAGCCCCGGTGCACCTGCAGGGCGCTCTCCGAACCGTGCTGGGAAATGGACCAGCTGTGTAGCCGATAGTTTCGGCCCCCAGGTTGCGTCAAGCACAGGCCACGCCACCTTCTCTTCAGCTCACACTGCACCTAGGCAAGGGCACCGCAGATATTAGCTGTCTGCTCTGGATGGAGGGCCTGTTGCCACCTCCATACGTTGACTAGCTAGACAAAGATGGCCTGGAGCAGAAGCGATGGGGATGCCCAGCCTGAGCAAGAGGGGTTCCCTCAGCCACCCCAGTGCCACCGGCAGGGACTTGATGGAAACAGGTATGGCTGCTCCTGACTCATCTCTGGGTTTGCTGGGTGCCAGACTTGGCCTACCCCAGGCACAGTCCTGGTCATGGGGGCCAGCTAGCCTTCTCCCCTCTCAGGAGTCTGAATGAGGCGTGTTTTTGCCTCTGCAGGTTGGGAAGGGTGGTGCAGGGGATCAAAGCGTGTCTTCCGAGAGAGGGGAGGGGCAGGGCTGTCAGCTGTGAAGGGTTGAGCAAGGTCCCAGGTTGCAGCTTCCGTTTGCGATGAGTGGGGATTTCCTGGAGGTCCAGCGCCTCCTGTGGAAGCCCTGCGTCGGGGGCTGAGCCGTGATTAATGGGCAGGATGCTGACCACAGGCATGTTAGGCGTTGAATTCTGCCCGTGGAGGGAGTTAAGCGTGGTGCTGAGGAAGCTGGGCCCACAGGTGCAGGGAAGGCTTCCGGCCTGACTGCGAGGGGCTGGGCCCACAGGTGCAGGGCAGGCTTCCGGCCTGACTGCTAGGGGCTGGGCCCACAGGTGCAGGGCAGGCTTCCGGCCTGACTGCGAGGGGCTGGGCCCACATGTGCAGGGCAGGCTTCCGGCCTGACTGCGAGGGGGGCTGGGCCCACATGTGCAGGGCAGGCTTCCGGCCTGACTGCGAGGGGGGCTGGGCCCACATGTGCAGGGCAGGCTTCCGTCCTGACTGCGAGGGGCTGGGCCCACATGTGCAGGGCAGGCTTCCAGCCTGACTGCGATGGGGGCTGGAGGCGCAGCACGGAGCAGAGAGGAAACTGGGACCAGAACTCACCTCACTGTTCAGGAAGCAGTAGAGCACCGCCACCACCAGGCCCTGCAATGGGAAGGTGTCAGCACGGTCCACAGCGCCCCCGGGCCCACCTGCAAGGCCTGAACCCACCTGGAAGGATCCGACACACAGTTCAAACGGGAGCTGGTACTGGGCAGAGATGCTGTTGGGGAAGGCCGCAAAGACCATGTAGTGCACACCGAACAGCGGGATGAGCAGCAGCGTAGACTTGGCCAGCCTCCTGGGCCGGAAGGAGAGAGACACCGCGATGAAGGCATCCGGAAGCCAGCCCGTGAGGGATGTGAGGCACGCATGGCCTTATCTCCTCGTGCACCCACAGTCCTGCTGCCCTGTGCATCTGGGAGGAAGAAGCCACAGCTCCCAAGGGGGATGCTGCCACAGGTACCCTGTGGGGTTCATGCATGCGGTGGCTCTCCACGGATGGACTGCCCTTGTCGTAGCTGCCTTTGGTTAGTCACCAGGCCGAGCACAGGCCCGACCCAGCGTGGTGTCTCTGGGTACAGCGGATTGACAGCTGTTGGTGTGGGCATGAGGAGGAGGTGGAGGAGGCTGTGCATGGGCGTCAAGTCTGCCCAAGAGCGGCTGCACATCCTGATTCTTACCCTCGAAGCGGGACCTCCCTGCTCCCCTGCTCCTCAGACTGTCAGAGGTCTGGCATCTCAGCTACTGGGAATCCTGGCTTGGAAGCCTGCTGGGGGCACAGACCCCATGGGGGCCACTGACCCCACTGGGCTCCCAGGAGTGACTGGACCTATTCTGAGAGTCCAGCTCTGGGCTGTGGCTCTGTGGCCACTCTTTGGAGTCCCAGGCCTACCAGGCATCTGTTAACCTTGCCCAGGGGCAATGCGCTGAATCCCAGGTGCCCCTGCTTGCCTGGATATTGAGCTGAAGGAGCTGGGGGCCCCACCTTCCCTCAGCAGGCCTTCAACACTCAGGAAAGTACCACCGAATTCAGCAACTATTTCCTTCTTCTCTTACTCCATAACTGTCTTTGCTTCCTCCTGGCAGCACTTGTGCCACGTTCCAGGAATTTTAAAACATTTTCTTTTGATATAGGGTCTTCCTAAGTTCCTCTGGTTAGGTGCAAACTCTTACTCCTCCTGCCTCAGCCTCCCAAGGAGTTATAATATAAGCTACCACTGGCTAACACCAGCTTCTTCAACTCATTTTTGAGGAACCTGCCTTAAATTTATGCCCAGTTGGGGAAGGCTCCCCTACCTTAGGATTTCCCCCACAGTGGGCAGTGGGCCTGGGGTCAAGGCCAGCTCTGGGCACCGTGGTGGTCAAGAGAGCCTGTTCATAGTGCCTTGTTGGCATGCCTACACGGTCTCCGGTATGCAGGGTGGACTGCCCACCTCTCTGCAGACACAGGATACAGCACAGCCCCCATCATTGAGACTGCCACAGGATTTGTTTGAAAATAAAAGTGTCTTAAGGCTGGCTTCACACCAAGGAGCCCGTGGGAGGCCTGCACAGACGCGGAGGTTTGCGAAAGGTTGAGTTTCAGGGGCTGGCTGGGCAGGGAAAGCCATCCTTGGCCCTCGTAGTGAGAACCTGGCTGGACACAGCCCTCTCCCAGCTTCCCACAGTGCTTCTGGCAGGCGCTCTGTGTCTTCTAGCTGACCCCAGTGAACCCTCACCCTTGTGACAGACAGTGATTCCATTTCACAGATGTGGAAACCAAGGACCAAGTATAGGTCCATTTCTCAGTTTGACCCCGGGGTCCTCCTCAGCCTGGCCACCCTGAGCCCTGCACAAGCAAACAGGCAGCCACCCAGGTGACACAACTCTAAGCCATGCAGCCCTGTCCACCTGTGTTCCAGGCTCCTGAGCTTTGCCACCAGACTCAGGCTTACTTGGATTCAAGGCAGGGGTCTGAGGTTTTTTTTTTTTTTTTTTTTTTTTTTAAGCTTCTTCATGGGCCGTCACGGACTGGCTGGAACCCCCTGGCTGAGCTGCTACTGAGAGGTGACGGTGATGTTCACCTAGTCTGTGAGTGACCACTGGACCGTCACCAAGAGGGCATCAGGTGTTAGCTGTGGTCCTATGGCTGTGGAACACAAGGTCTGACAGAGAAGGCAGTGCGAGCCTAAGAGTGGTGCATGGCTCAGGGGACCAGGTGCCTCCGGGGAATGTGGTCACTGCCTAACAGCATGGGCACCTCAGGGACTTGGTATGCCACCAACAGTTGCACAGGAGTCAGCAGGCCCGGGGCTCAGCACCAGCCACACCTGTGGCCGCCGTGGCACACAGACACGGGAGCTGGACAGAAACACACTCACTTGTACTGGGACTGGTCGTTGCCGCCCACGTCCGGGGATGTCAGCTTCTGCAGTAAAATCCTTATGATGCTGACGAACAGCACAAAGTTGACCTGCGCAGAGATGGGGCCTGGTTTCCCTGTGTACAGCAGGGGTATGGGGCACCATGGAATCACTGCCATGCGCCTCAGAACTGTGGGGATGCGAATAGGGCAGATGCCAGCCCAGCCTGGAATCAAAGTCCAGCCAGGGGCCTTGGGGTCCCCTCCCCACTGGAGAACCACGTCCCTGAGGCTCCTGAGGCCCTGGCACCCTCATTGCCTTTTGCAGGATAAACGGGCACATGCCACCATACCAGGGACAGCCACGTTTCCCCTGGAAGTTACTCACTAGGATGGAGACCAGAATGGGCGTCCGGATCACCCACCAGGGAATGCTGTGGTCGTTTGTGTCCCAGCAACTGTGGAGCAGAAGGACAGCAGAGTCAGACTGACTTCAGCATAGGCAGAGGTTCCTATAAGAGCCCCACACTCTTCCTGACACCTGCTTAGACATCAAGCTCTGCCGGGAGACGGCTCGGGCCAGCGTCCTGTGGGGGAGGCTTTCCTCACTGGCCTTAGCCCTGCAGCCTATGGTGAACACATGGGACCAAGGGCAGCTTGCGTCAGCCCTGGAAGGCTGAGTGACTGTCACTGGGCGCTGGCGAGTCTCTGGTTATGCCTTCTTCTGCTGACAGCATAAAAATAACTTTTTGCCTTGAAGATTCATTTCCTCTCACGCCTGAAACGGTTCTCATGTGTCACCAATGAGGGTTAACCATACCTTTGGGACAGCTGAGGCCTGTCTGGCTAGGGCCCACTCTGTTTTGTCTGACAGTAATTTGGACTTTCAGTGTGTGGATTCTCTAACGGGAAACACAGTCCATGCTACAAACAGCTTCTGCAGCTCCCTCCTGGACCCTACACCCCTCCAGCGCCCACAGCATGGGGCTGCAGAGGGCTCGTCCACTCACCTGGGACCGCCAGGGTAGGGGTTTGAGGAGGAGTCACTGCAGGGTCCCTCAGTTGTCAGTGTGCCCAGTTACACCCTAGCTCATTGGGCGGTGCTGGGCTGCTCAGCTCTGGGGGCTCCGTTGTGGAGGACAGTGTGTACCCCAGGCCTTCATAAAGCATGCTATGCTGGGAATGCCTCCTGTGCCGTTTAGGGGAAGGGCGTGGCTCTCCGCAGAGGAAGCAGATGCTCTGACCCACCATAGCACGGGAAAAGGTCAACAGCATCCTTGCCAGGCGCCGAGGTCACTGGGGAGCCACTGGCCCAGGCTCAGTGCTCTGCTCTGTGGATGTACCTGCCTTTCCCTTTCACGTGTGAATCTGCTGTGCCCTGTGAGATGCCACCCACTGCTGCCTGGTTTCTTCACAGCCAGACCTGGCTCCTTTCTCTAAGTGTCTGAGGCTTTCAACGTACAGGGCCTCAAACACCCTATCCTTACCAGGAATAAGCTTCTGGAGCTCCCACATGGCTAGCATGGCTGGACCCATTTCGTAGGCCAGGAGCGGGTGCGACTCACCCTGTGTCTTCTAAAGAGAGCCGCGCAGCTGTCCACACTCCAATGCAGATGGTGGGGATGCCTGCAGGAGACCGCGGGTCAGACCGCCCTATTCAGAGGTCAGTCAGGCCCACCTGAACGAGAGCTTGGGCTAGACTGCCAGGAAAGAGCTTCCCACAAAAGGGCCACGTCTTTACCAATACGGCCTTGCAAGGCAATAAGACAGTCAGGCCACCCGAAAGATGAGGATCTGACTGAGGACAGGACCAGGCTTCTGGTGCAGGAAGGGCAGGTGCAGACTGAGGCCCAAGTGATGACGCATGTGTCCCCTGCCTCCAGGCCAGCCCCAGAGCTTGACATAGAGCCTATGTGGGTGACATCTGTGCTGCTTCTTCTCTGCCCTTCTGTATTTCTGATTTCTAAGCATCATGAGCCGGTTTGGGAGAGGGAAGAGTCACAAAGAATTTCTCTTTGTTAGCAGCTCAGTTTGAATCTGGAGCAGCTGGGGCCAGGAGTCGTGATTTGATACATTTTAAACTAGATCTCTGATTTCCAGAAATACCCACGTGTTCTGACTCGTGTCCAGATATCCCCTAAAGCCTCCTGCACTCATGGGTGGGGTTTCTCAGGGATGGCTGGATCTAGAGTGTATGGGGCTAGGACTGACTCACGGTGCAGTGCTAGGGTTAAGGTGTGAGTGTCACCTGCTCCAAGTGGCCTGGATGAGGCAGGAGGGACAGAAAGAACTGACTGTTCCTTGTCTTGCTCCCTTTTGTTTGCCATGAGCTGTTTTTCCTTTGATACCTGTCTGCCCCTGCCGCAGGGTCTTGGCGCCTCCCGACTATAAACCAGAAGTCCTACAATTTTGAGTTAAATAAGCCTGTCCCCCTTTCCTGCTTGAAGTGAGTGTTAGAATTTTGTCCCAGCAACAAGGTGCCATGTACTGTCTTCTGGCATCTCCTGTCCCCTTACATGATTCTGAGGTACACATAAAGGAGTCAAGGGTTTTCTGGGCTGAAGGATCTGCTGTTTGGGGATGGATGGAGCTGGGGGGGAGGCCAGGGTGGGGGAGTCCTCACCCCATCCAATCAGCAGGTAGGCCAGGAAGCACCTGCTGGGGGAGAAGATGGCCACCAGGAGTGTGTGCAGGTACAGCCCCTCCACCAGCAGCCAGTAGAAGTTGGCCATGATGCAGTACTGGAAGAAGACCAGGCTGAGCTTGCAGCCAACCTGAAATGCAGAAAAAGGAGAACGAGTCCTCAGTGAAAACCGGCGGGACGCCGCCTTCATGTTTGTCTCGGGGTGAGACATTCGCCAGGTGCTAGTTAGCGCTGCGTGAGCAGGGACCTAAGTCAAGATAAAAAAAGAGGTGAAAATGAGAACTCTAGCAAATGAGTTATTTTCCCCAGGAATCTAAAAGCACTGCCCGTAGAAAAATGCCATATTCCATACAATAAATTCATTTTCAACTTCCAGATGTCCTTTCATGCAGTGAAACTTGTGTTTGTACCTATACAAATGACGCTGTTACATGTACATGTGGTAGATGTCCTTACACACACACACACACACACACACACAGACACGCATGCGCACACCACACACACACACACACACAGGATGTGCTTCTACAAGTGCACACGTACACAAAATGAAGTGACCCAACTCTAACCAACCACAGGGTCCACCATTTGGTACTAGTTTAGGTTCCTGCTGCCCCTCACGGAGTTGCTGGGCAGTGCTGCTGCTGAGTACTCCAGCTCCATAGGACGTGCCAGGAAGCGCTGTTGTTAAATACGCGTCTGATAGGGATTGCCTGGAGGTGCTGCTACCGAGGGTGCGCCAGGGGAGTCTGCTGAGTGGCACTGTCATGTGGTACATGTCTCCTGTGGACCTGTCAGGCCTTGGCCCCGCGTGCGTTTCCTGTGGCGTCTCCCTTGCTGTGAAGTAGAATGGCCTCCTTACTTCTCCGGGTCTGAGCGAGCTCATCTCCTACACGTCATCTCCATTTTCTCTGTCTTCAGCAACCTGCTCCTCTGTCCCCGTGCACTTGGGCTGTGGGTAGACACCAGCCAATTCCCTCACTGGGAAGCAAGGCAACGGCTCTTTAAGGCAACTGTTAGAGTTTATGTCCAGAGGTCCCCCAGAGCCTCATGTGGTCGCAGGGTGCTCTCAGAGCTGGCTGAATCCACAGTGTCTGATTGATTCATGGTTCAGTGCTAGGGTTAAGGTGGCCGATTGCTGGGTCAGTCCGCCGACTGGACTTGCACCCCTCATTGCCCTGGACACAGTAGCAGGGAAAGAAAGAGGCTTCTCTCATGCGTTCTCTGTCTTCCCCTTCTATGAACAGCTGCTCCTCTGCCAGCTGCCACCCTACCTTGGAGCCAGCCTATTATGGACGAAAACCTCTATAAATCAACTCTGAGCCAAACAATCTTTCCTCCTTTAACTTGGGGTATTGCTTATCTTGTCTCAGCAGTGAGAGCAAAGTAACTAAGACAGCAGCTGAGCATCTGTGTCCAGGGAAAAATTCTGGCACTCAAAAGAGGAGCCCTGCACAGGGGCTGGTGATACAGGCAAGGGTGCGGTGTTGCTCTGGACCCTCAGATAGGAGGTATGCCTTGCCTAACACTAGGGCCCTTGGGGTCTAACTAGTGGCAGAGAGCAGAGATGTGCCACTGTAGGGGCCACGGGGCCTGGCAATCAGCTGAGGATCAGTTTGCTTCAGGAAGGACTAAGGACAGACAACTCTGTAGAGCAGGGATCGAGGCCTCCTCAGCAGAGGCTGCACAGACGCTGGGCGCCTGTCTCAGAACTTCCTCCCGGAGGAGCCTTCAGACCCGGGCTCCTCATCTTCATTTCCACAACAGACTCCGCATGTAGCCTGGTCCTGCAGCATGAGCAAGGCTGACCCGGACATGCCTCCACTTGCAGCGTAACCCAGTGGCTCTCAGTCACCAAGAGCCTTTCACCTGAGAGCTAAATGAATCTACACCTCTTCAGGCCATGCAGAAGCCAGCAGCTGAGTCCATGGCCCGAGGTATGGGAGGTGACAGTGTCCAACCTTGGAGCTAGATCCTGGTCCAGGATAATACACCAGAATCTCAAACACAGAGAGGAAGTCAGGGCCTTGCAAGTAGGAACTGCTCATTAAGTATTTCTGGATTTCACTTTATTAGGTACTAAGTAACCACTAATAACCAGGACAAATAGCATCAGGGGAGAAAGACGGCGCCAGCATGGGAAACAGGGAAACATTTCTACTGCGTTTGTAGAAACTAATAACATAGATCATTTATCCTTATGACCAAGAGTTGGACCAGGCACAGTCACAGACATGTAACTGGGTTTCCAGTGGGGTGTCATGGAGTTTACTGATGGCAAAGGTTGACTCCCTCCTGCAATCTGGATGCAAGCACTTAGTGCTCGGAATCTGGGATATTGCATAGGAAACACAGGCTCCTCGACATTAGCATTCTCCAGTCTGGAGCTGCTTGCTTCTCCACCTTGGTCGCTGACCTTATGTTGCTTGGGCTGTGCCTGCTGGGCTCAGGGGGCAGCATCCTCCACTCTCGATCTGGGGAGTGGCCTGGACCCCAGCACTCCCTGCCTGGGGGGCCCCACTGGGGAATAGCTGCCGTTTTACTCTCTCTGCCAAGTTCTCCTCACTCCTTAGCCTGATCAGGCTAAGCATCACTGTCATGGCAGAGAGGCTTTGTATGCTGGAGTTTGCCTTGGACGGGACTCCACCCTTGGGGACAGCCTTACCCAAGAGGATGGCTGGTTGGGGCAGTGCAGTGTGCCAGAGCTGGAGTAGAGGATGTCATCCTTGACCAGCACAGAGACAGCTCTCAGAATGAAGGAGAGGAATAGGTTCAGGTGGATGTAGTTTCTGGTACAGTGCAGCTTCCTGAGGAGGACAGGGGGGTGGAGGAGAGACGATCAGGCACTGAGGTGCAGCGTGGCTTCCCTGGGTGGAGCTGGTAATGGGATGCGGGTTCTATGGACATGCTAAGGCTCATCCTCACGCCTCGTCCTATGGTCTTCATGTATGGGAAGCAAGCATGTACTCATGCATTCCACCAGCATTTCGTAGCTGTCACGTACCCTGTTGTGCATTGTGATATGTATTTCTGCCATAAATCTTTCTGATTATTGCCTGGGCTTAGATTTCAGAATAAACGCATGAAGGAAAGCCCTGTCTTCATGGGCTTGGAGAGCGTGGACACGGAACAGGCCTAGCTGGACCCTGGCTGCCTCTTCCTCTGGCATCCCCTGGTGTACTGCTGGACTCAGACTGATGTGGCCGGGGGTGGGCCGGCCCTTCCCTCTGTCCTCTCTGTCTTTCCTAATTCCTACCTGTCAAGGGAGAATCGCAGTTGTATATGAAAGAAGTTGATTTCTGTCCCAAGAGACAGTGCTGCAGCTATGGGAGGTAAAAAGTTGAGCTCACTGGGGTTTGTCTAGAATTTAAAGCAAGGAGCCAACATTCACAGTACTGCCTCATCACATGGTATGACGCAATTGAAAACATCTGCTCAGTGTTCTGAAGCCGGTTCTAACATACTATGAAAATGGTGGCTGTTAAAACCCTTCAATATATACAAGGAGAGATTAAAACCTATGGTGAATGACTAAATTTCAAAAAGTGACACCAAGACATACATTGTCACTGATCTCTCTTAGAATAGCCAAGACTTTCTCCTTGCCTCAAACGTACTTATTCCACCATTCTTGGCATCGTGCCTTCTACTGCGAAAAGGCTGTTAAGACGTTTGTATATTTACCCTTTCGAGCTTCCCTTGTAGAAGTAAAAGCCACCTACGAGAGAGCTCATGGAGCAGCTCAAGGGCACAGGGGGCGGTGGATGGCATGGCCCCGCCGTGGCCAGGGTGCGCAGAGAGTTTTGGAGCCTTTTCAGGACTGCTCTGTTTTCAGATTGGCTCACAGACTCCTGGGAACAGCATGGATCCCGGCAGATCCGCAGTGAGCACGGCCAGCGGAGGGCGACTCAGCCCCCTCAGCACACTGCCCTGAGTGTGATGGTCCAAGAGGCAGGAAGTTTATTTAATGCAGGTAGAAAGATTGTACACAATATGTTTGCTTTATTTAATTTTTAAACCTCTTTTTTAGTTTTCCTTATTTGCTACAGGGTCTTGCTACACAGCTCAGGCTCATAGTGATCCTCCTGTCTCAGCCTCTCTAGCGCAGGGATCACAGGCATGCACCACCATGCCCACTTTTGGTGGCTGGCAGGGAGAGCCCAGCATGGGGCCAGCATGCCATGTGGTGCTGGGGATAGAACCTGGGTCCTAGTGCTTGCCAGGCAGGCTCTTAGACCACTGAGCTACCTCTCCAGCCCATAATAAGCTTTTTCCTTAATATTAAATTGAATCGAAAAATCTGGTTTTGACAATGTTTGACAACTGTGAATATTAGCGAAAGTGACCCTGGGTACTGGGTTCACTTGCTAGAACTTTAAAGTCTGGACTGCTGACATATGTTCCAGCAACTTTTTTAACTGCAAACTTTATGAAATGTAAACATACATCAAATATTTCCCATACAAATTTAGTGGCCATGTTCAGCAATGCTTTGCAAATGAAAAACTGGATTTCAGTGATTCACTGTGAGCACAGGGGTGCTAACCAACGCCCTGAGCAGCTGACCACAGGCTGAGCTGACAACAGTTTAGACCTAACGATTTAAGTAAAATGCATTATTACAACTATTTTTGCTGGTTTCTTTCTGTCTTTAAAATGTGAAGCCTGGAACTTGAAAAATTACCTAGGTAGCTGGCATCGTGCATCTGCACAGCTACCGCATGGGAAGATGCCGGCCTGGGCTCCTTTCTCCCGGACAGCTGTCAGCGCCCTCAGTAGCCACAGCAGTGCTGGGCCCGGTGGGGTGTCCCGTGAGCTCCAGAGTATTCGCTCATTTTTCTGCAGGCTTTGCTGGGCCCATGTGAAGGGGCCTTGGTAATTTGTCTTCCCCACTCACAAATTCTCAAATTAGCATTGAAAGTTCTCCATTGGTAGGGTTCAGTGTTTCCTTGGCCCCATTTTTATTTTAGGTTATGCTACTTTATTTTATTTTAAACTTATTTAACAGTACAATACATAGTGAGGACTGCTTACAATACAGCGATGACTCCTGCTGTAGATGTACTGTACATGACACACAGTTTCTTAACTCTGTTCTACCTCCCCCTCCCTGCCCCACCCCCCTTCTCTTGAGCCCTTGCCATTCACAAAAGACCTATCTTCCTAATTCCTTTTAGTTATCTTTTATTTTATTCTTTATGTAATTTATATTTTGGCTTTCTCATATGAGTGAAACTATACACTATTAAGTTTGTGTGTCTGATTTATTTCATTGAACATTATGATTTTAAGATGCATCTATTTTCCTACAAATTGCTCAGATTTATCTTTCTTTGTAGCAAAGTAGTATTTCATTGTGTGTAAATACCACATTTTCCTCATTTATTTGTTGATAGGCCATTTATTAATTGTGCTGCTATAAACATGGATATAGATGCATCGCTGTAGTAGGATGCTTTTAACTCCTTTGGGAAGATAGCTAGAAGAGGAATAGCTAGGTAAAATGGAATTTCTAGTTTTAAGTTCTTAGGACTCTCCATGCTGGTTTCCATAGTGGCTGTACTAATTTACACTCCCCAACGACGTAGGAGAATTTCTTTTCCACCACAGTCTTGCCAGCATTTGCTACTGGTTTCTTGACGACAACTATTCTTTCTGGAGTAAGATACAATCTCAGTGTTATTTTAATTGCATTTCTTTTATGGCCAGCAATGCTAAATATTTTTTTCATGTATTTATGGGCCATTTATATTTCATCTTCTGAGAGGTGTCTACTCATTTCAGTTGTCCATTTTTTGATTGGGTATTTTATTTGGGAGGGTTTAGCTTTTTTTTTGTTTTGTCTTTTTTGAGACAGGGTCTTACTATGCAGTTCAGGCTGGCCTTGAGCTCACTTTTGTAGCCCAGGCTGGTCTCGAACTCACATCAATCCTCCTGCCTCAGCCTCCCAAGTGCTGGGATTACAGGCGTGAGCCACCACGCCCGGCTACTTTTTTGAATTGTTTATATATCCTAGGTGCTAGTCTTCTGTCTAAGGTATAGCCAGAAAAAAATATTCCCACTCTGTAGCCTGTCTCTTTATTTTGTTAGCTTTTTTTTTTCTGTGCAGAAGCTTTTAAATGTAATATAATCTCATCTGTTGACTTTTGATGTTCTTTTGTAATTGGTGTTCTGTTCAGAAGGTCTTGCTGATGCCCATGACTTCAAGAGTTTTACCTGTTTTACTGTATAGTAGGTTGTGTTTCTGTTTTATTTTTTATTTCTGTGTATTAAAACAGTGTTTCTGTTTTAATACTTGTTCCATTTTATCCTCCGTTTAGTACGTGCTGAGAAATATATGTCCAGTTTCAACCTTCGGCACGAATATAGCCAATTTTCTCAGCACCTTTTGTTAAAGAGGCTGTCTTTTTTCCAGTGTGTTTTTGACCTGTTTTTGGAGATGAGGTGGCTGAGTGTGTTTGTGCTGTTTCTGCATCCTCCGTTCTAGTCCACTGCTGTGCACCTATTTCTGTGTCAGTATCATGCTGTCGCTATCACTGCAGCTTTGTAATATAACTGCAAATCTGGGGTTGTCATTCTGCAGCTTTGCTCATTATCCATGATTGCTTTTGCTATCCTAGATACTTTTGTGGTTCCATATAAATTTTTGGATTGTTCTTGCTAGTTCTGTGAAGAATCTTGTTGATATCTTGACTGGGACTACAACTTAACTCTATATATAAGCATTAGAAATCTGGCTATTTTGCCAGGCATGGTGGTGCGTGCCTATACTCCCAGCACTCAGGAGGCTGAGGCAGGAGGATCGGTGTGACTTCGAGACCAGCCTGGGCTACAAAAGTGAACTCAAGGCCAGCCTGAACTGCATAGCGAGACTCTGTCTCAAAAAGACCGAAGGGGGGGAAAAAAAAAGAGAAAAAAAAAGAAAAAAAGAAAAGAAATATGGTTATTTTTGACAATGTCTGCCTATGAAGGAACATCAGAGAGCTTTCCATTTTTCTGACATTTCTTTTGATCTTTTCTAGGAGCCCTTTGTTTTCATTGCAGAGGTCTGTCACCACCTTGTTTAAGTTAATTTATAAGTACTTAACTTTTCTTGATACTAACTCTTGTTTATAAATACACGTAGTATTTCCTGCCCCTCACTGTTGGCGGTTAACTTACTCGGTCTTCTGCCTGGCCTTCACCTCTAGTAAACGTTCTCTTGGGGTTCTAGCTCATGTGTGAGAACTGCCATATGTCAGCCTCCAAGTTTTTGAGGTTAGCTGTGTGTGAGCATCCAAAAAGTATTCAGAAGGGTTAATTTATAGCTGTTGTTTCTTTCACACAAATTCTGCCTTGAGAAAGCTTCATCCCAACTTGCTCTGACTTGGGCAGCAGACGACACCTGGCGCCACTCCTAGCCACCTAAGTCCTGTTCCATGCCCCTTTCCTTGGCCCGAGAGAGTGGATGCTCATTAGACACCTGTTGAGTTTCTTTTTCTATGTATTAAGGCTTTTATGGTTTTGCTGTGCCTTTTGCACCTTCGTGTAGAAAATGGACTTTATTTAAAAAATCAAATAGAAAATGTTAAACTTAAAATTGCTGAAGTTAAGAGCTAACTAGATGGGGCTAATAAATATCACTTCTCGGCCTTTTGGCTAAGATCAAGTGTAGATGGGGCTAATAGTATATCAGACACAGCAAGTGAGAACTTTCTGAGTTGGGTCTGCAGAATACATTAAGTTACAGTAGACAGATGCTAAATAGTGGAAAAGATAGCAAAATGACAACAAACCATGCAAGAAATGGTGAAAACACTGAACATCATGAAAATGGGATCCTAGAGAGTAGGGTAGAAGCAATCTCCTAGGCAGCAGAAGAATCTTCTTAAAACAATAACAATTCAAACAAACTTCCTAAACACCGTAAAAAACTGAGTGCGCAGAAAGCCACATTACCTCTCCCAAGCGTTTAGCTGCTGAAAAGCAAAGACAGAAAAAAATCTTCTCATCATCAGGAGAAAAAAGATGCTGCAGGGAGAACAGCGGTGAGACCGGTGTTGGGCTTTACAGAAGCAGCAAGGACGTACAAAGTCAGTGTGACAGGAAAAATAAATCGAAGTAGGGACTTGGTAGTCTCAAAAATAACTCAACATTGAGACAATTCTAGGCAACTAAAACTCAAGAGAATTCTGAAATGCTCTGAGATCTTCATGTAGCTGGAGGAGGATTCTGGATGGAAGGAGGTAAACCTGTGGGTATCCGAATAGACAACGACTCGAGCAACTGCACTAATGTTGCCTGTGGGACTTGACGCATATACAGTCATGTGTTGCAGTGTTCTTGAAATTAGGGAAAGTGGTAAAAGTAGTCTGGAGGCTGCCATGTGTGTTTTGGCTGTGAGCGATAACTGCAGGAGTAACACCAGAATTACCTAGCTAACAGCGTAGTGGGAAACTGCAATGAAGAAAACACATCAGCAACTGAAAAGGAACAAGAAGCGAGGGCAAAAGCCCCAGAGAAGAGCTGAGGCAACTGGAAACCAAGGCAAAACCAGACCAGAACTCAGTATTACTAATATGTGGTTGTAAAAACATT
The DNA here is from genome assembly GCA_004027025.1 of Myocastor coypus. Taxonomy (NCBI): domain Eukaryota; kingdom Metazoa; phylum Chordata; class Mammalia; order Rodentia; family Myocastoridae; genus Myocastor; species Myocastor coypus. Next base: position 5,770 of record PVJA010003952.1, on the reverse strand, counting down.
GCACTTTAAAATAAAAATTTTAAGATAAAGATTGTCAGGCTAGGGATAAAACACAAATTTTACTCAGTGAAGCTCATAAGATATTCAAATTAATAGAAAGCACAGATCATAATATACTCTGCAAGCACAAAATAAGACAGAAACTATAACTACATAGCAGAGTAGTAAAAAGCAACAGACATTATTAAACAAGGTCATTCTAACCTGGCATACTCCTAAAACACAGTCTAAAAACACAACCAAAGTACAGAGAGTAAATAACAAAAGAAATAAAAAGTGGAATGGATGGCCCCACAACATTGTTGTTGGCAGTTTAATACATTTACTTTTAGAGTAAGCAGTGAAGACACTGGTGTAAATTAACAACTGCAGAATTTACACTGTTTCATATGTAAGCGAGACAGATCCCAGCTGGACCATAGGGCAAGAGGTCGGACGGCGTGCCCTTAGAAAACACTGATTAAGGACTGGCAGAGCACAGGTCCTGGCCATGGGCATGTACAGTCTATGGGTCTTGATCCACCAACCCTGGCCTGCAGCAACCTTGGACATGGCTGCATTTGCCTCTGCACGCTACAGTTTGCACAGAGAGGTTGGGTCAGTTGTCCAAGGTCATGGAGACTGAGAGTGTCTCTCAGAAGGGTGTTCAAGACCTTCTAAATGGTGAGGGAAGGCTACTTTGCTCTTGTATGTCCATGCGTTTGTGTGGTGCCCAGGGATTTAATAACTGATAGCTTGGGTAGATCTTACCCAAGGTCAGCACTACATCATCCTTCACACTGGCAATGCTCCATCCTCTCATGATCTGAGGGCTTGCCACACAGTGGCTCCAGGCTGGAGGTGGCCTTCTCCTTCCCCTCTGTGGTGCCAAAACTATAGAAGCCTTACCGGCTCACTTTCTGCAGAATTGCTCATTTCTGTTCCTTACCTGAAGAGGCAAAGAATTATGCTTCCGGTTGCGAGAGACATCAGAGAGACACTGTAGCCCAGAGTGTAAATGGCCTTCACCAGAATATAAAATGTCATCTACAAAGAAAGAATAACGGATCTGTAAGCTGTTGGTGGTCCGCACAGGACAGCAGGATGCTCTCAGAACTGGCCATGTGTTGCTGTGTTCTGAGGGCAGGAGGTAGGATCAGAGCTCAGAATGACACTGAGCTGAGCTATACCCAGGGAGATAAGGGTCCTCGAGCCATGAAGTGAGAGCCCCCGCTTGTACGTGGCACAGAAACTGTCCTGGCTACGTATCCGAACACACTGAGAACCATGTGGTTTTTCAGGTCCCGCAAGGTGCTCCGAGGGGCCTTGAGTTTTTATCATCTAGCACTTCTTCATTAGCAGCTGTTACAGTTCGTGTCTAGTTGTCCCCCCCAAGCCTCATGGAGTCATGGGGTGGGGACTTCTAGAGTTTGAGATTAACTCATGATCCACTGGGATTGTGGGTCTTAGTACTGCTGGGATTGTGGGTGTGGCCTGAGGTGGATAGCCTGAGGCAGAGTGCCTACATGTAATATGAGGGAGACAGAGAGACAGTCTCTCGGTGTTGCCCTGGTTGGTTGGTTGCCTCTGTCGCCTTGGTTGCTGCTGTCGCACCATCGTGAACTGGATGCTCTCTGCCCTGTTCCGCTGTGCCTTGGAGCCAGCCAGATATGGACTGAAGTCTCCAGTAACTGTGAGCTGAATAAACCCTTCCTTCCTTCAGTTCAGGTGTTTGGTATTTGTCCCAGCAACGAGAGAAGAGCAAGTGAGACAGCAGCTCCACAAGTCAGCAGGCACAGGAGGGATCAGTGACGGTCACAGCCTTAGAAGCCAGTCACTTTCTTGTGTATGTTCTACCCGCCAAGGGCCTGAGTGTGGGCCGCTGAAGGCCTCTGCTGTGGCCTCCCTGAATGGGGATAGAACGGAGATCCGCTGTGTACGAGAGAACAGGAGAAATCACTTCAACCACAGCAGGTTTGTTTACTAATTTAGCAAAAGCTTAAACATTGGTCTCAGTGCTGATGTCAGGAGGTGGGCTCACTGCACTGTTGAGAGCCCACAAAGCCACCAGCTCCCAGAAAGGTGCCACAAGCCCAGAGTGTCACTGTCACTAGGTCAATGACTGCTTCCTGGACTCTACCCTGGCAGAATAGTATGATGTCTGGACAAAGACATCTGCCTAAGGACAAACCATCCACCACACGGAGTGGAAGCAGCCTAAAAACACGGTGAGAGGGAGAGGTAGCCAGCTACCGTGCTCGCACACAGCCGCACGTCCGCTGCTTCCTTTGTGTATGGTGCTGAAGCAAGCAGCCAAGAAGAGCCGCTTCAGGAATCTCACACTTTGGGAGGAGGAGAGAAAAACGATTCCCCGGACTGCAGGCTGAGCCACAGCGCGAGCACGAGGCGGCTCCGGGAGAAGCGCACGTAGCACAAGGTCCAGGCTGGCATACTCTTGGGAAGTGCGGTTGGGATCTGCACTGGGGTGAACAGGGAGCAGCCAGATGGAAGGAATGGCCACCGCAAAGGCCCTGTGGTGACAAGGTCCACTGGCACTGACAAGCGAAGGGGCTAGTCACCCATGTACAAATGTGAGAATGGGCCTCATAGGAATGGAGCTTGCAGGGTAAGGTGATCTGCCAGTGTCTGGGGCTGCTGCGCAGAGTGGACGCACAGGGCTCCAAGGGGTTGGGCCTTCCCAGCACTAGCGAGTGTTCCAGCTAGCTGCCAGGGGAACAGCGTGAAAGGAAGTGCGCTGCTGGTGGCACTGGCCGGAAGGCAGGGCCAGCGGGCTTCCCAGCAGAAAAGCTATGGGCTCGGAGGGAAGACGCAGGCATAGTGGACCCTGGCGAGGCGCTGGCAAGGAGCTGTGCGCACCAAGAAGGGAAGGAGCAGGAAGCTGGAAGGGCACTTTGGAGGAACTCCAGTCCCTAGAGAAAAAGAGCATCAAGCTGACTAGAAGAATTTTAATGGAAATCAGAAGAAAGACAGCTAAGAATGAGAAGGAAGCCCCGCACTAGTTCTGCTCTTCCCCGCGGAAGCCATTGCTCCTGCTCAAGTCCTCCACCTGCCAGCTCCCTGAGGCCCACCTTGTCCTGCGCCGCCTCACCCTGATGGCTCATCCAGGGCCTCTCTGGTGCCTCCAGGCCCCCTCTCATTGCTTGTTCCAACCACACTATCCGCTACACAGCACCTGAGTCCAGCACTGTGCCCGGACAGCACCAGTCTGTGAGCTGGTGAGCACGTGAGCACCAAGCTGTGTGGTCTGGGCTCTTCGGAAACAGCAGGACCTCAGGGGAAGCAGCCATCTAGCCCAGTGTGCAGAGGCCGGGGCAGGGGCAGGCACAGGGAGCAGGCTTTCCTTTAAGGCCCCTGTGCCCATCCAGTCTAGAGAGCTTGGTGCCCTGCAGCACAGGCAAAGCAGGCGGTGTCTCAGGCCACAAAGTGCTACGTTCCTGCGCCATTCTCCAGGTCCTCCTTCACAACCTGACAGGGACCACCGCTTCAAGGGACATTCCCAGGGTCAACCTCTGGCCTGGGGCTGGACCTCGGGCTGATATTTCAAGAGGAAATCAAATTGACCAGTGCAAACCTCACTTCTTGCAGGTAATCAGGGAGAACACATGTTTGATCTAGCAAACGAATATATTAATAAAGCATCAGGCGGAACATTTTCCCACCTTGTTAAACCTCAGTGGTCAGCCACTACCCATTATATGAGACGCTGACGCTTTCCCAAATGCCTCTTGCCCTATTCTGCTCTTTGGAGTAATCAAAATTAAAGAGAGCTTAAGCCCCGCTTATTCGGTTGTACTGACCCGTTTCCATGTTCCACATCCCACGTGGCTAGCAGCCTCATCCTGGACAAGGCAGATGGAAAGGACTTCCATCCCAGGAGGAGGCCCACCGGCACTAGTACTCAGCAATGACCATCTGCGTTTATCCACCCTTGGGCTGCCAATTACCAGTTACATGTATATTGTCAGACTTCCACCGCACTTGCAGGAGGAGCCACGAGACACCCTGAACACTCCTGAAGGTGGCCACCTCCTCTTGGCTATGCGGGGCCAGGTTTATTCCCAGTGCACAGCCTGTAGGAACACACATAGACACACCACAGCCGCACCAGAGGTACAGATACCCTTGCTGTGCAAAGCAGGCCCTGCTCAGACACACTGGTCTTTCTGTTGAAAAGTCTGGGGCTGGGGATACAGCTCAGCAGCATAGTGCTTGTCTGGCAAGCTCAAGGTCCTGAGTTCAATTTCCGGTATCAGGAAGACCATACCATCTTGACACTATTGTGATGCTGACCCTCTGACCCCAATCCTTTTGCTGTCCTTCCTACAAGGAAGTGCACAAGTGTTTAAATCCCAAGAAAGGACAGTGGCCCTGATCAATGTCACTGAACCCAGGTGGACTCTTTTAATCTTCCAAGGGACAAATTATCCCTGGGATATAAAAATTGTTCCAGAACAAAACAACAAATAAAGGAAATGCATGACATTTTATTATAAAGTAGTGTAAGTTTGCTGTCAAAAGTAGACAATAAATACTCTAAGGCAAATAAAAAAGCAGACTAATGTCACTTTTAATGCAGAAGGAAAAAATCTCAAGTAAAATGTGAGCATTCAACAAAATCAAGTAAGAATTTTTTTTTTTTTAGAATTGTTTTAAAAAGCAAAACCACATATGTGTGCCTGAAAGGGGGATCTTCCCACTGTACAGAGGTGACACATGGTTACACCTATGTAGCATCTTTGTTTTTTTGTTTTTTTTAATTCTATTTATTATTTTTTTTCTTGTTTCAGAACCTTTGTTTGTTTATTCACTCATTTTTATGGCCGGCTCAGCCTGCTCTGAGGGCAGGGCTGGCAGCAGCATGTGGTGCCGGGGATCTAATTGGGGTCCCTGAAGCTGCCCAAGCATTCCCAAGCAGGCGCTTTAGACCACTGAGCCATCCCTCCGGGCCCATATGTAGCATCTTTGTGACAAGGAGACAGCGCTCTCTCAATAGAAGTTGGGCCAGCCTTGTCTCCTCACTTGGCCACATCTATAATTTCCTAGGACTCCACAGTCAAGGACTTCAAGTCATAGGCAAGGGAGGCCTTGGGGTTAGGGGCACTTTCAGTAGCTCAGTGGTTTAAGCACCTGCGGGGGCAATCCCAGTCAGGCACAGGGGACAGCGGTTCAATCCCCAGACCCAACCTTAAGGCAACCTGAGGCAGCCCAAAAACATCCTTCTCAAATCATAGGCAGTGCCACTGGAAGATAAGCCCCTGGTGGTGCTTGAGCATTTGGGGCTTGGGGGCTATTTGACTGTCTAAGGACAGCATGGAACTTTCTTCTGAAAAATATATCCACAGGCATATGTGCAAAAGACCTGTGGTGCTCATGCAGAGCATGCCCTGAGACTTCTCCTTCAGGGTCAGGGAGGTACCCGGCTGCTTCTACCATAAAACGCTTTTCAAATCACCACATCACCCACAAAATAAAATATAAAAAGTAAAAGCTTTTTACACACTAGCAAAAGATAAAATTGCAGGTTAAACATAGGCAGAAGGCCAGCCAAATAGTTCAGCGGATTAAAGTGCCTGCCAGCAGGCGCAGGGGCCTGCCATACTGACCCCGACCCCGGGGCATGCTGAGACAGCAATGGAGACTGGGTGTGGTGGCTCTTGCCTGTAATCCCAGCTCTTGGGAGGCTGTAAATAAGCGGATCACTACAAGTTCGATCTAGTAGTGAGACCCTGAACACCCTGTAGACCCTTCCCTAAAATACAAAAAAAAAAAA